>OX352772.1:244749996-244895327 GCA_947095535.1 Poecilobothrus nobilitatus
TTATGATTTCTTTTTTGAGTGAACCAATTTCTCCATCCAATTTGTCTGTAACATCATATGGTTGATCATACTTTGAATTGAAGAGTTTCTCCATTTGTAAAATAATTGATGATTTTAGCTCATTCGTGAAAGGTTTAGTGGATTCACTCGTATTGTTTAATGCCGGAAGGAACTCATCTGTAATTGGAACAGATTTATGATTAAGTGATTAATACTCTCTTTTGTTTTTCAGACGTTCTGTTCAACGTTACATTAAGGGACTCATTTTTCATTGCATTTAATATTTTTCATTGTTTCACTTACTATTTCATTTCAATTTTTTTTTCATTTTTTTAAAATTTATGCTGTATATCTTATTCACTAGCAATATCTTATTCACAAACATATTCACGTTTTCTGTTTCTTTTTTGTTTTATTTATATTTGTGTATAAATATATACATTTTTAATTTTTTAATAATTGTAATTTTAATATTTTTTTATTTTTTAAATTATTATATTAAATTTTTAATATTTTAATAATTTTTTTATTTTTAAATTATATAAAATTTATTATATTTAAATACGTTAATTACACTAGTTTTACTTTGATATTGCATCATAATCTTAATTAATACGCACACAATTCAAAATTATTTGATGTATTTAACTGTATTGAATATGTGCAGGGGCATGGGTTTATACAATTATATGTACGTGTAGCTATGTGCATTACTAGATATGAACTCTCGCCTGTGCATTTTAAAGATTGTTGGTGTACTCTAATATATATATATATGTACTCTAATACCTATTATTATATTTAAATATACTAATAACATTATTTTTACTTTCATGTTATTATATAATTTTAATTTAAGAGAATCACTATATTAGTCACACTTGTATTTCTTAATTAAATTTTATTACAAATTACATGTACTATTAATAATTATTTCACACGCCGCACGAATATTTCATAAAAATTTTCATTATCGATATTTATTACCACAAAATATTTTTTAATTTTAAAACATTAATATATTCACAATATTCATTATTTATACACATTATTATAGTTATTATTATTTTTTATACGTTTCATAAATTTTAAAATTATTTTTTTCAAATTGATCGCAGGCTGTGATGCTAATGCACGGCATACCCTATGGGGTAGCTCGGAAACGAATGAACGAGGTGAGTCATTATTTGATTTTATTTTAAATAGCAACCTAAATATATGCAATAGGGACAGTAACCCCACTTTCATATTTCCAAGCTCGGATAGTTTTCCAGGTTGGGCAGATGTGTTAGATATTATATGTATTAGTAATGACAAAACCCTAAATGTAGAAAAATGGAGAGTATCCGAGAAAAGGTCTTTTTCGGACCACAATTAGATTCTCTTCAATATCAATATTAAGCCCAAGAAAATCCCAAGCCCTACAGAAACTCCAGGGCTACTGACTAGAGGAAATTCAGAAAAGTAGCTAGAAAAAAACTTTTGGTAATAGCTAACTCAGATATCGCAACTGAAAACGAGTTAGAAAAGAGAACTGACATGTTTACAAGGGCCATGGAGGTCTCATTCAAAGTGGCATGTCCTAATAAGCGTAACAAAAAGACATACCCGGTCTGGTGGAATGAGAACTTAAGTAACCTAAGAAAAGAGACTAGGGACGCCTACAATATCTGCTACAGGCAGAATAAATGGCAACTCTATAAGGACCAATTTAGGGAATATAAGAGAGCAATCCGACTGGCTGAAAACCAATCATGGAAGGATTATTGTGAATCAATTGAAAGTACTAGAGACTCAGCCAGACTTAGCAGAGTTTTATCTAGAGAACACTGCAATCCTTCCTTCCTGAGAACTGTGGAAGGGAATTGGGCTGATTCAGCCACTGAAACACTGGATCTTCTAGTGTCTACCCATTTTTCAGGGCGCAATGAGGACGCTCATGTGATTAACCAAGCGGTTGACGCTAGAGTCCGAAATGACTCTGATGAATGCGTTAACTCAGTTATATCGGAGGAAACGGTTGCCTGGGCAATTGATAACTTCGCTCCATACAAAGCCGCAGGTTTAGACGGTATTTTTCCAAAAATGCTGCAAGAAATGAAGGGGCTTGTAGTTCCATTAATTACTAAGCTGTTCAGAAGCAGCCTCACTTTTGGTCATTTTCCTCTGCAATGGAGGCGGGTGAATGTGATCTTTATACCAAAAGCTGGTAAAAGGGGGCACAAAACCGGTAAAGATTTTAGACCGATCAGTCTATCATCCTTTTTATTGAAAACTCTCGAAAGAGCACTCGAGTTAGAGCTTAGAAGAGTACTACAGAGTACTCCGCTATGTAAGTACCAACATGCCTATTGTAAGGGCAATTCAACAGAGACTGCACTGAGTGAACTAGTGCGGGACGTGGAACAATCGATTCAGTATAAGGAATATACATCAGCTACCTTTCCAGACATAGAAGGAACCTTCAATAATGTGCATGCAGCGGCCATACAGAATTCACTGCAAGAACTAGGAGCAGAAACTGTCCTTAGTCAGTGGCTTGTTAATATGTTGCAATCAAGAGAGATCCAATCGGAACATGGTAACCATAAAATTACTAGAAGAGTAAGTAGAGGCACACTCCAAGGTGGGGTGTTATCATCACTACTACGGCTTCTAGTAATGAATGGAATACTGAAAGAACTTCTACAAGATGGAATCAAATATTTCATTGCATACGCAGATGATCTAGCAGTATTAGTGTCTGGAAAGTTTCTTGACATAATTAGTGTAATTATGGAAAGAGCTTTAAGAAAGGTTAGTAGATGGGCCAATGGATGTGGGCTCTGCGTCAATCCGGACAAAACTGATCTAATGCTATTCACAAACAGAACAAAGATACCGGAATTCACCAAGCCTAGACGGAATGGTGAATATATGAATTTAGCCCCCAATGTCAAATATCTAGGAGTGGTACTTGATACGAAACTGAAGTGGAGACTTAATAGTGAAGAAAGAGCCAAAAAGGCCTGTGTAGCCCTATATTCTTGTAGGAAAATGTTAGGTAAAAAATGGGGATTGAAGCCAAGAATGGCTTTATGGATGTACACAGCTATAGTACGCCCCATTCTTACTTACGGGTCCTTAGTCTGGTGGCCAGCGGTGGAGAAGGAGTATATCCGAACCAAACTTGGTAAGGTACAGAGAGGTGCATATATAAGCATTACGGGTGCGTTGAGATTGACACCAAGTAATGCACTAGATGCACTTCTTTATCTCCTCCCCGTTGACCTCCATATAAATTTCTAGCTTGTTGTAGTACGGTCAGACTCAGAGAAAAAGGGCACTTGCGCACAAAACCTTATGGACATAGCAGTATTCTAAGCTATAGCAGTATTCGACAGGTTGGGATCTGCCAGATTCTACAGACTACACTATTCCAAGTTTGGAAATTGTTAAGAATTTCAAAGTACAGATTCCATCAAGAAGAGAATGGAGACAAGGAAACCCTTTGGGTGAAGTAGACATTACACTCTTCACTGATGGTTCAAAAATGGATTGCGGCGTCGATGCTGGTGTCTATTGAGAAAAACTCAAAATAGAACATGCTTTCAGACTCCCCAATAAATCCAGTGTATTTCATGCTGAAATGCTAGGAATCTGCAAAGCATGCTAAATACTTAGAAGCAATACTTCTCTGGGGGGAAACATTGCCATTATTACTGATAGCCAAGCAGTAATCGCCGCTCTTAACTCTGCGATGATATATAAGCTACCAATGCAATGTTATATTACTGTGGGTTCTGGGACATAGGAACATCACAGGAAATGAACATGCTGATGAGTTAGCAAGGAGGGGTTCCAATCTGAATGCTTCACTGGAAGAACAGGTGGATCCACCACTAAACAGCGTTAAAAGGGATATCTTTCTACACTTTTCATCCCTAGCGAAAAGAAGGTTGAAAGAATTAACCTCATGCCGTACGACCAACAAATTATGGCCGACGTACGACTACAAAAGAACGGCCAATTGGCGAATATGCGGCCAGATTAGGTATTCCATTCAACACATCATTCCGCAGTTGAGGTGAACAGAATGAGAAAAAAACCATTATACACTTCAAGTGCAAATGCCCAGCGCTGGCCAGGAGATCAGCTCTGCGTAGCCATGAATTTATCGATCTTAGCGATCTAGCGTCTAAGCAACCTGCAGAAATGGTAAGGTTCCTGAATGCCACGAAATGGGTCTGAAATTAAATCCGTTGTAGCCTAAACATAAGCCTTGTGGTCACGAAAGTGGTAGCAAAACGGTGCTAACGCGCTAATTGTGGTCTTGTGATGGTTGACAGGACCAGCCACGTAAACCAACCAACCATAGGTTAACAGAGTTAGATTTTAACTAATACAAGTATGCTGATTTTAACTAATTCAAGTATGGTCCATCATGCTGTGGTAAAACCAAGCACGTAAACCAACCAACCAGCCAACCATGATAAATGCTCTCCACAAATAGTTTTAATATGAATGTTGTATATACAACAGATGTTAACAACCTAAATTCCTTTATAAACTCCAAATAAAATATGAATATTATTAATACTAAAAGCCTTCGAAATAAATTATACGATCTAGAAACTCTTAATTTATTCCTATGACGTTGATACCCACATAGTTGTATCGACTGAAATATAGTTAACTAGAAACGAAAATACTTTCTTCAATATAAGTGGTTAGATTTCTTACTTCTTAAATAGGCAGGATTCATATGGTGGAGTTGCTATATGCATTAAGGAAAATATTAACTTCAATTTCGTAACAGAAGAAGAATTTAATAAAACGATTATATTAATTACTAAATTAACTAGCCATAATTTAAATATTATAGGTATTTACAGATCGTACGAAGCCCGTGTAGAAAACTTCATTCATAAATTAGACAAGATTACTTCGGTTTAGAAAAGTTCAATAATATTGGGTGATATGAATTTAAATTTACTAAATACTAATCAGGATATTTAATATATAACAAAATATCATCAAAATATGCTACCAGAATAAGAAGATCAACGAGAACAGTTATTGAACATCTCGTTACTGATCTTGTCAATTACAATTATAATTATGCAATCTCTGGTATTTCACTCTCAGACAATGAAATATTTTTAATTAATATAAGTCTAAAACCTATTTTAGAAAATAAATTCCAAGAAAAACAGTGCTAGATTATGACAAAGTAAAATTAGATAAATTTTAGCTTCAGCGATAGGGATAGCTTAATTACAGACCTGAATCAGATTATCATTAAGAACACTATAATAATTGGGATTAAAAAAAGCAGGAACAAGAAAAAATGGATGTCAAAAGAAATTCTAGATAAAACAAATTTGAGAGATTCATACTATAAGTATATCTGCAAATATAATAAAAAACACTAGGTTGAAACAATAAATTCAAAGACTATGGAATTTCTTTAAAAAAATTATTCACAAAACGGATCTTACTGGAACGAATATAACTATTAAATCACTAGACTCAAATAATAAAGTTACTAGTAGTAACAGTGAAATAGGTAACAAAATAAATTCTATTTTGTTAACGTAACTGACGAAATAAATATTTCACCTATCCCAATAGACTCTCTATACCTAAACTCGTTTAGAAGGAATATATACACCAGTTTTTACTTACATATAACTACACAAGAAGAAGTAAAACAAGTAATTCTAAAAAGTAATTAAGTATTTAGCTTAAATATCAAGTAATTCTAAATTCAGCTGCTGCAACTGGACATATAACATCTCCACCAAATTCTTACAAAAATTGTCATCAGAATTAATACCAACAATAACAAGATTAATAAACATCGCCATCCCAAATTTATTTTTCCGCAAAACCTGGAAATTGCAATAGTCACCACTCCCATTTATAAAACAGGTGCAGCAACCAATCCTTCGAATTACTATCCACTGTCCAGTTTCTGTTTTAAACGCTTTGTCAAAAGTATTAGAGACAATTATAAAATGCCGTTTCAACCATTTCCTATATCATAATAGTATATTACATGAAGAGCAATTTGGATTTGAAAGTAATTCTAATACCACGGCAGCATGCCTTAGTCTAACTCACTTTATAAGCAACAACATTGATAGTAGTAAGTTTTAGACTGTATGTTTCTAGATCTTCAAAACCTTTGGTTGCGTAAACCGCGAAATACTTTTATGCAAAATGCTCTTAAATTTTTTAAGTCATACCTATATGAGGGAGTGCAAAAAGTAAAATTTGAGAATTCCTTTAGTTATATTTTTACCATCAAAAAAGGCGTTCCCCAAAGGTCTATTTTAAATCCACCCCTCTTCAAAATTTATATCAATGATATAGCTTGGCTGAATCTCGAATGCTCTATGCAATTATATGCCGACGACGCTGTAATTAAATATTCTGTGAACACAGAAAATTAACTGAACGATTTAAAGATAATTATAGAGGTCTGGATTACAAAAGATAAATATAGTATAAATATTAAAAAACAAAAGATTCTTCTATTAGGTAATAAACTATATAATGCTGAAAAATTCTATTTCAATTCAAAAGCAATCGAAACTGTAAATAAATTAAAAAAAAAAAATGTTAACTACCTGTGATTGGTAACAGTCAAAAAATTGAAATGGAATAAACGGTTATCCAATTTGAGTGATATGATTCCTTTTCAAAAAAAAACACACTAATTGTTAAGAAAATTCAAATCTTTTTTATTTAATGTGAAGTACAATCGTTACAATTAAGTTCTGAATAAAACGTCATTCAAATGGCCCCCACGACTTCTTTTGCAGGAACGAATTCGATTAACTCAATTTTCGAGCACTTTATCCACTAAATCAAGTCGTATGTCATGAATAACACGTTCAATATTGACTTCTAAAGCTTGAAGAGAGTCTGGTTTATTGCTAAAGACCAATGACTTCAAATAACCCCACAAGAAATAGTCTAATGGTGTTAAATCACAATTTCTTGGAGGCCATTCAATGTCACAATTGTTGGAAATAATCGAATTTCCAAACTTTTCTCACAATAATTCTGTTATCGCACGTGCTGTGTGGCACATAGCCTCGTCTTGTTGCAACCAGATGTTGTCAAGATCAACTTCTTTCAATTTCGGCCATAAAAAGTTGGTTATCATCGATCTATATCGTTCTCTATTGACAGTTACATGAATAATTTGTGGATTTTCTTCGCACCAGAATCGACAGTTTTGTTTATTTACCGCACCACTCAGATGAAAGTGAGCCTCATCGGAAAAGATGATTTTCTTAAAAAAATCGTTATCGTTTTCAAGTTGTTCCAAAACAAAATCAGTAAATTCACGCAATATTTTCATTACTTCGAGCGGTTCTTTGTCTTATTGGCACTTGAACATTATGTAAAGAAAATATACGCTCGAAATTTTCAACAATTCGACGAATATCCAGCACAGTTGGACGATTATTACGAGCATAAAATGACAAAAGCGCAAATGAAATCATAATTACAAAATTATCATAAAAAAAATAATAATTTAAATTATTATAAAAATTAGAACACTATAGTAATTAAATTTAATATTTATTTATTTACTTTCCGTGTTATAATCTTGGTTGTGGTCTTAAGACTAAATTTTATATTTTATTTTACAATTGGTTTTTATAAATTACAAAATTAGCAAAATAAGTAATAATATCAGTATGATTTATTTTGAAATTTAAGGTTTTTTCAATTGGAACTACAAATCTGTTAACAATTTTATTCATATTATTACTAAAAATCAATCTCATTGAATCAATCTGGATTGAACAATTTTGAAAATTTATAAAATAATTACTATTTAGGACGATTTTTCGTTCGTCACATGAACTATTTAATGTTTTATTTTTAATATTGTTTATTATTAAAATATTATCATCTATTTCAATAAATTCTTCTTTCTTATTTACTATAAATTTACAATTTTTCCTGAAAACACAGTTTTTACTTAATTTTAAATTTTTTAAAGTTACATCTTTTTCAAAAGTGAAAGTTTTATTTGCATATTCTATTATAAATTCCATATTTTCATCTATTATTTTGTTTGTAATTTGAATTAGTTATTGGTACTAATAATTTTTTACTTACTTATTACGGTACTAATATACTTTACTTAATTTCTTATTCAATTTGATTTAATCTATTTAAAATTATTTGTCGATCTGATTCGATACCATTTTTGATAAGTGAAAATGATTTATTAAAGTTTTCGTTAATTTGGATTTGTTGATTAAGGTTATCAGATATAAGTTTGTCGTTATTTGTATATGCTTTTAAGCGTTCTTCGATGTTTTGTCTGTCGGAGTCGTTCATAGTACCAAAAGTCCATTTTAACATTGTGTCTCCTAAATTTACAATTCCTTTTTTTTGTCTGTTTGGTATGATCGTTTTAATTCGGTTCTTCATATCAATTTGGTTTAAGGCCAGTTCCTTATTTAAATTTGATTTGATGGAGTTAATATTTTCCTCTAAGTCATTAATTATTTCTAAAATTTCGTATGGATGAATAATATGTAAAACAATATTATAACTTTCTACAAATTCTACAATATCTGTTTGAATTTTTGTATATCCTAATTCTGAATTTATTTTGTCAATTATAAGTGTTCCATTAGTTAGTTGTATTGTCATGAGGAGAATTGATAATATCAGTATTACCTGTAAATTTTAAAGGTCTTTTAATATTTGATTCGTGAATATTTAGTAAGTTATGTTTTCGAAACGGAGGTTGTTCTTTGTGTCTTACCGCTTTGTAATTTTTTATGAATCCTTGTTCCCTTTCTTCAATGTAGTTTTCTCGAGTTTGATTAATTTTATTAATAATTTTATCTTTTGTTCTTTCAATTCTTTCGTAAATAATATTATGATTAATTTTATGTTCCTGAACTTTTAAGGGAGTTGCTTTAATTGTTGAATGATAGGTATTATTATAAAATTTTACAGCTTTTAACATTTGTATTCTTATTGGGAGTTTTTCGTCAAGGTTTAATGTTCTAATTCGTTCAGTTATAGTATTATTGAAGCGTTCTATGTTAGAGTTACCAGTATGTGAATTTGGTTTTGTAACGTGAAATTCTATATTTTCTTCATTACAAAAATTTTTTACGTTCTGAGTATTAAACTTATTGTCAAAAACGAACTTTTTTATTGTTCCTTTAATGGCCAAATATTGTCTCCAATTGCCAAATGTTGTTTCTGTAATTGTAGAGGAGTTTCGATCGTCTAAATGAAAGCAAGTAGCATGTTTAGAAAATTTGTCGATAAATTTAATAAAGGCATTTTTGCTATTTACGTATGTATCTACGTGGATAATTTCTCCTATAGTTTTAGGTGTTTCAGTTATATGAAATTTTTTCTTTACTGGGTTTCTGTCATATTTGCCAACATTGCAAATATCACAATTATTTATTATTTTGTGAATAAAAAGTTTAAGATCTGGATGATAAATTTTACTTTTAATACCTTCATATGTTGCTACTATCCCAGAATGGCCTAATTCATTTTTGTGAAACATAGATATTTTTTTTTTAAAGTTTCATCTTCTACGATATCTTCTGCGAAGTAATAACATTTAAGAAATTTTATCTTTTCATTCTGAGAGAAAAGGTTTATAATCACTTGTTGTAATATATTATACTCGTGATCATTAACTTCTGAAAAGATTCCCACTCTCCCTTTTGAAATGTATCTTCGTAGAATATTTGCGGTGTTATTATTATATAAATCATTTATATCAATGAAAATTATTCTATTTTTAAATATTGATTCGAATTCTTTTTTTTTTTTTTCTTTTAATATTAATTGAGTTCTAAATCTATTTACAACTGTTTCAAGTATAGGTATATGGTCTTCGGAATTTTCTTCTTGAGAGTGTTCTGTCTGATTTTCAATTGAGTCGTCTAGTAAGTTAATTTCGGTTAAAGAATCGGTTCTATTTTCTAAATCTATATATAAGATTGAGAAGTCTAAATTATAAGTTTCTAAAGTGTCATTTAATTCTGGATTTTGAAGTGAATTTATTTCTTTTGTTTCTGTATTTATACGGATCAAAAAATCCGCGATGTTATTGTCTTTACCTCTTATATAGTCTATTTTCATATCGTATTCACCTAAAGAGATGAGCCATCTTTGTAGCCTAGGGTTTATGTCCTTACCCGTATACTTGGCGTTAAGCCACTTGATAGGCTGATGGTCTGTTTGTACGTCAAACTCTTTTCCAAATAGATAGGGTCGAAAATATTTTGTACCCCATACAATTCCTAAAAGTTCTTTCTCGACATTGACATAGTTGAATAATTTTTCTTGTGGTCATTCAAAGTTCTAGAAGCATAAGATATTGGATGACCATCCTGAGAAAAAACTGCTCCAAGAGAAAAATTACTTGCGTCTGTTATTAATTTAAATCTTTTGTTAAAATCCGGATATTTTAAAATAGGGTGGTTCGTTATACTGTCTTTAAGTTTTTCGTATTCGGATCATTCAAGTTTATTTTCGCGTTTTTCTTTAGATACCTTGTTATTGGATATGAAATCTTTGCATAATCCTTTATGAATTTTCTATAGTAGCCAGTCATTCCTAGAAATCTTTTAATATGTTTAACTGTCGTTGGTAATTTCAGTTCTTGAATAGCAGATATTTTGTTCGGATTGGGTTTTACACCTTGTAGTGTTAAGATGTGACCCAGAAATTCGGTTTGTTTCTTTAAAAAATTACATTTGTCAATTTGAATTTTTAGACCAGCATTTTTTAGTCGGTCGAAAATCTTTTTTATGTTATTTATATGTTCTTCTAAAGAGGTACTAAAGATGAGAATATTATCTAAATAGACCACACAAATTTTGTTTATTAAATCTTTTAAAACAAAATTAATTAATCTTTGAAATGTTGAGGGCGCATTTTTGAGACCAAATGGCATCCTCAAATATTCAAAGTAACCGAATGGTGTAGAAAAAGTGGTCTTCTTTCTTTCTTAGAGTTTCACCGGAATTTGGTGAAATCCCTTGGCCAAATCGAGAGTTGAGAAATATTGCGATTTACCAAGTTTATCTAATATTCCGTCAATATTAGGAATCGGAAACTTGTCACAGCGTTCAGCTTCGTATAGTCTATAACAATACGCCACTTTTTCTTACCGGAATTGTCCAATTTTTTTGGAACAATCCACAAAGGGCTCTTATAGGGAGAACTACTATGTTAGATGATGTTTTGTTCCAACATCTCCTTAATTTGACGCATAATTTCATGGGCAACTTCATGAGTTGAAGAGAGCCGATCCCCCTCTTTAAAAAATAAATTATTATATTGTTTAAGAAGTTTTAAAAGATGGTATTTTTCCTCGCTATTTAAGTGATCAAGACTTAATTGATCGATATTACTATTTTCAAGGTTACATATTTCATTAATAATAAAGTATTTATCTTCCTTTTTGTAATAGATTTTTGAATTATTTATTTTAATATTTTTGTTTCCAATGTCGATTTTTGCTTTAAGGGTTTCTAGAAAATTTAAGTCTATAATACCGTCATAATTACGCATTGGCAGTTCCATAATTTTCCAAGATAAAGTTCCATCTTTACGAAATTCTTTGGGTATAGGAGTTATAATTTTTTTCAATACTTTTGAAATGCCATTAATGGTTGAGAAAAAAAGAGGTTTTTCTAAATTAATTAGTTCGTAATTATTTAAAATGTTTGGTTTAATTATACTAGTTTGAGAACCAGTATCAATTAAACAATTAATTTTTTTGTTTTCGATGGTCAAACTAATTATGGGGAGTTCTTTACCCGATACTCTTTCATAAAATTTACGTCACTCATTTCGACATTATCAATGGCTAATTCCATTGGTTCTATGTCTGGATTATTATTTGTGCGATATTGTCTTGGTCTAGAATTATATGTTCTCATGGGACGATCTTGAATCTGATTTTTATTAAATTGGTAAGAATTATATCTTTGATTTTGATTTGACCTTTATTTATTCTATCATTATTAAAATTTTGAGAATTAAAATTTTTATTTTTATCATAAAAAAAATTTTTTTTATTATTACTATTATTGAGATTTGAAAAGTTTTTTCTATAATTATAATGAATCACTTCTTTTTCATCTAGAACATAAACAACAAAAATCGTCAAAAACTTTAAATAATTCATTTAAAGACATTTTACTTTTTATATTAATACGATAACTACCAGTTAACATATCTTTTATTATATCAACCAAGTTTTGATCATTACAACTTGGTTTGTTGTCATCGTATTCGTACAATTCGTTTAATTGACTATTAATAATCTTGACTTTACTACATAGTTCTCTTAAATTACTAACCTTGAGATTTCTGCATTCATCCACTAGTCTCTTAAAACTCTGCCTTGGTCAGAATTCTGCTTTTAATTCATTTTTTACAGCATCCCAGGCCAAATTATCACCCAGTCGATGAATACATTTTTTGGGTTCTCCTTTAAATACTATTTGTAGACCAAACTGCAACAAATGTACACATAGTGCTCCTACATTTTCTACGGCGTTGATAAATTCGTTTGTTTGCTGTGAAGGTTTTGATATGTTGGAATCTGTTAAGTATCTGATCCTCTGTTAAGTTGAACCTTGTTTGCGGTATTTGTTGTCGCAAACTTTCTATTTCTTGTTGGTGTTGTAATTCCATAAACCGGATTTGTTCTCTTAATTCTTCAATTTCTGCTGCCATATTATCTGCTGGTATGTGTCTATTTTTGTCGAATGTTAACACTCTTTTTAATCTCAAAAAGTTAAATTTCACTTTTAATAATAATTGTTTATTTTTAAAACTGTTTTTATTATATTGATTTTATTACAAAATATATTTTCATTTGTTAAATTGTTTATACTATATATAAATATATTTTTTTGTTAATTTTTTTTTTCAATGTTTTTAATTTATTGATAGTAATGTGAGTTTTAATTTTAAGTTTTATATAAAAAGTTATTAGATGTTATATTAGTAATTTGTTTTGATGTTATATTAATTGTTTATTTTATTAGATATTTTGTTTCTGCGCCGAAAACTGATTTTATAGTCGCGACTTCGTTTTACACACTGGATTCTTATTCTTTGGAAAAGAATGCTACCGACTGCGCCAATGAAATGATATTTACAAAATTATCATAAAAAAAATAATAATTTAAATTATTATAAAAATTAAAAAACTATAGTAATTAAATTTAATATTTATTTATTTACTTTCCGTTTTATAATCTTGGTTGTGGTCTTAAGACTAAATATTATATTTTACAATTGGTTTTTATAAATTACAAAATTAGCAAAATAAGCAAAATTACAATGTATTGAACTTGTTTGCCAAATATTACTTTCTTACCAAAATATTATACGTTTATTTAATTGATTATATTTACACGTTTTTAACTTAAGTTCAATAAAATATTATTTAGATTAATTCATTTAAAATATCTAATTACAATTTAAGTTTAATAAAATATCATTTAAGTTGATTTATATCAGAAATATTACATTACAATTTATGTTGCAATTTAAGTTTATAATTTAGGTTTATTTAAGTTCAATAATTTACATTTAAGTTCATTTATATAGGGTGTTCAAAATTGAGGTATCATTTTGATTTTGCCCCCATTTTTTTTCTAACTGGAATTTTTATACGAGATTTCTTTAGGTATATTCTAAATACATTCCGGTTAGTTAATATGGAACGTTACACGAAGGAACAACGTGTTTTTGATATTACAACATTTTTTGAAAATGGTAAAAATTTTCAAGATGTAATTAGGAAATTTTGAACAAAATTTGGTAGAGAAAATGCTCCAACAAATCGTGCCATCAAGCTGATGGTTGATAAATTTCTAGAAACTGGATCTGTTCTTGATAACAGAGGCAACATTTATCAACGTAGTGGCCGTTCAACCGAGAATGTAGCAGCTGTGAGCAGAAGTGTTGAAGAAGATCCAAAAACTTCCATTCGTCATCGTTCGCAGCAATTATACATCAAACCATCCACATTATTCAACATTTTGCATCGTGATCTCTATTTAAAGGCTCATTAGATCCAGCTGACGCAAGAATTAAAACCAACTGACCATGCATTATGTCGGCAATTCGTTTCTTGGGCAATCGAAAAACAAGAAGAAAATGAGAATTTTTTTAACAAAATAATCTTCACCGACGAAGCTCATTTCCAGCTCAATGGTTACGTCAATAAACAGAATTGCCGCATTTGGGGTGAAGAGAATCCAAGGGTTATCTTAGAGCAACCAGGACATCCACAAAAAGTTACGGTTTGGTGTGGTTTGTGGTCAGGAGGAATCATCGGACCATATTTTTTTGAAAACGCAAATGGAAATGCGATTACGGTCAATGGAAATCGCTACAGGGAGATGATCCGAAGCTTTTTGTCGCGGGAAATTGATGATTTGGACGTAGAGAATATGTGGTTTCAACAGGACGGTGCCACTTGCCACACAGCAAGAGAAACAATGGATCTTTTGAAGAAAAAGCTCGAAGATCGCATTATTTCTCGTAGAGGAGGAGTGATGTGGCCACCAAGATCGTGCGATTTGACACCTTTTTTTTTGTGGGGTTTTGTGAAATCGAAAGTGTACAGCAATAATCCCACAACAATTCAAGAGCTTAAAAACAACATTATCGAGCAGATTTCAACCATTGAGAACAGTTTATTGAACAACGTGATTCAGAATTTTGGTAAAAGATTGGAAGCCTGCCGAAGTAGTAGAGGGGGTCACTTGGCCGACATAATTTTTCATTATTAACCGGAACCTATTTGTAATAAATTAAAATAAAAATATATTTAATATTTCAAAAAAAAAGTCTTTTTTTATTAAAATTAAAATGATACCTCAATTTTGAACACCCATTATTAAGTATCAAGTTACAATAATATGTTTCCGAAAATTTCGAAATTTACATTTTTACTTCAATATTATTTATTAGGTCATTAATCTTATTACCAAAGGTGGAGTTTACTAACGTAACACGCACGAAAAGTTGCAATTGGAGAACGATTATTTTGATAATAAAATTGAATAATTTGTAAACATTGTTCCTGCGTATATCTCTCCATGATGAAATTGTAAACATTACTGAATATAATGAAAAAAAAAGACAGATCATGACATACTACAAATAGCTGAGACGTCACCTAGAAATCATATCACTCAAATTAGAAAACCCGTAATAAAATATCGCCAATGCTTTTTCTATTGCGAAGATTTGTCCTACAGATCATTGAATACAATTATTTACTCGTCGTATATAATGTCCCACATTGTATATCTGAACCCTATATGGAGCGGTGCTTTTTATAACCTATATATAACTAATCACAATTGTATCCAACCAGTTTAATGCATATAGAAAAGTATCTCAGTTTTAATAATAGATGTACACGAGAGTTATACCTGACAGTATACAAAATAATTAATAAGAAAATAGAATTAATAATCAAAACAAAAAAATATTTTTGCTATTTCTATTAGACAAATTAATACACCTGTGGAAAAAAGAAGAGTGTACTTAAAAGCGGGCAACATATGCATGAAACAAAACTTTTTTCAATATAGCAACAAATATTACAAAATTGAACATGGCACGATCATGGGTAATTACTTTTCTCCTTTCATTGCTGCGATTTTCATGGCTGAATTCGAGAAAAATTTAAAAAAACTGATTATGAAAGTACATTAGGCATTTATAATCAACAATATTCGACCATAAACTTTACTTATGAATTAGAAAAAGAAAACAAGTTACAATTTTTAGATTTGGAACTTAGGAGAAATAAAAATTAAATTTAATTCAGTATATATCATAAACCTACAACAACAATGAGGTATATAACGTCTGATTGTGTCTGCCCAATCTAACATAAGAACGCTGCCTTTCATTCAATGGTTCACCGTAATTTACCATTAGCTATTAACGATTATCAGAAGGAATATAATTATATTAAAGAAGTTGCAAAAGCTAATGGTCTATGTCGAAACCTTAGTTGACTATTTAATACAAAAACCTTCTAAACGTAATAAGAAAAATAGCATGACAACCTTCTTTAAACAAAACAAAAACAACAACAAAAATAATATTTGTGAATATTCTCTTAGCCTAAGATAAAAAAGAAATACAAATTTAATTTTAAACAATTTTAATGTTTATGAAATAAATAAAGAAAAAAAAAAGTTGTTAACAATAGAATTTGATAAAAATCGCTGTTTCTGCAGCTATCATATTTTGCTGGTTTCTCGTTCATCTAAAAATAAAAAAAGGAGGAAGGATCAATTTCAAATTAAAATTATTTTTGTACTTATCTCGGTATTCTGGTTCCTGAGTGATGGTTGAATCCTGGTACCGATCAGCATCCAGCATCTTGAGGAATCATCTTTGTTTTTTTGTTGATATACCTAAAAATTAAAAGCTTATGTATATTTTATTTTAAAATATTATTGATACTTACATTAATTGTCAAAACCAAACAAATTCACAATATTAGATAGAAATTGTCAAAATATAATTGTTTTAATTTTGGAACACAAGATGTCAGTTACATTAACTAAAATTAATTTTATTCACAATAATTTTATATTTTTTATATATTCAATGGTTTTAACTCTTTATATATGTTTACATATGTTTTTTATATACTTTGGTTTTTTTTCATTTTGTACTTTAAATTCAAGGTTACTGAACTTGAGTTAAACGTTAGTCCTGAACCGTTTAACTCAAGTTTATATAAACCCAAATTTTATGAATTTTAATCAATCGTTATCGTAAAGTCGTAAAAACAGCTTGTTAAAATAAATTAAATTGAAAATAAAACAGTGCGTTTTATTATAATAAAAAAATAACAGTGCGTTATTAATTTTTTAAAAATAGTGAAAGTTCAATTAAATTGGATTGAATTGAAGATTTGAATTAAACATTTTTTTTTGTATTTGTGTTTTAAACAAACATTTTTTGGTCCTTCGAGCCGGATATTAAGCGGCAAACAAATTTGATTCTATTGTATGAAGTGCAAAAAGGAAAAATTAGAAAATTTGTGGTGTAAAAAAAAAAAATATACTTATATTAATAAACTGTAATAATAACAGTGACTTAACAATAACAGTGACTTTTATGAGAAAAATTAAAATTAAAATATTATAATTTACAATATTTGAGCTAGTTAAAAACAGTGGCTGTTGAAATTCTCTAAGATAAATTATAATTAAAAAGAGTTAATTTTCAAAATTTGTAAAAACGAAAAAAAAAATAAAAAAAAATAAAACAACCAGTGACATTTTAAGCCCTTATATAGTGAACAAAATATTAGGGTACAGAATCCCTAACGGTTTGGCACGCGCGCGTTCGGTACGGTTTCTGGAAATAAAAGAGGAATACACAAAACAAAAGTAAGTCCGTTCTAATTATTATATACTAACGAAACTCACACAATATTAAGTATAAACATTTAACAACACCAACATTTATAATAAAATTTTTATAAAAACATTCAACAACATTTATAAAATACATAAAAATTGGAATAGTATTTTGAAAGCTGGAATAGTATTTTGATTTTCTTATTGGTTCAGAAATTACCATTTCGAACTCAACAATTATGGGAGGAAAAGATTGGCAACTCTCAAACAATACCGGAATTCACAGTGTTCAAAGAATTTTTAGAAAACAGATTTCGGACTTTGAAATCTGTTCAACGTAATCATCCAAATCACATTAAATCAAAGGAGGTTAAGCAAACACCTACCAAAAATTTCCACATCGCGTCAGTAACTGGAGTTTTTTGTAAAGAGTCGCATATCTTAAGAAAATGTAAAAAATTTTTAGAACTGGCTCCTATTAAACGATTGGACTTTGTAAGAACAAAAGCGTTATGCAGGAATTGTTTAGGAGAAGGCCACAAAGTACCGCAGTGTTCCAGCAAACACAAATGCCATGAGTGCCAGAAGCCACATCATACGTTACTGCACTTAACTAGGGGAGCTGGTCACACGCAGCCACTTGGAGCGTCGTATATGTCACATATGTGAGCAAGCAATCATATTTTGACTATCAACAGTCCCAGTTTCACACCTTCAAACAATAGTAGTTCTACGGAGTATCTCCAGTGTCCTGACAAGGATGTAAGAACTACAGCGTTTGGCTACAGAGTAAGAGTAACTGCATATTGTCGTCGATTTTTTTACCAAATTAAAATGCAAACCAAAATCCGACCACGTAGATCATCTCACAAACTCGGAAACGGAAGATGCTCTTAACATATTAATTAGAAGAGGGCAAGCTAGAAATTTTTAAAAGGAAATAATTGAATTGAAAGGTAACCAGCCAATTGATAATAAAGGTCGAATATCAAAACTAAATCCCTTCTTAGACAAGGATGGACTATTACGGGTTGGTGGAAGGTTAAGAAATTCCAGTATACCATTTGACCAAAAGTATCCTATTACACTCTCATATAACGACCATCTCACTAAGCTGCTAATAGAAAAAGTACACAAGCAAACATTACATGGCGGTTTTCAATTAATGATGTCTGTGCTTCGCACTAAATATTGGATCATCAATGCAAGGAATAGTATACGCATGATGATACATAAATGCATACCTTGTTTTAAGATTTAAGCAAAAGGCTGAAACACAACCACAACTAATGGGGAATTTGCCAAGTGTAAAAACACAAATTTCAAGACCATTTACGCACACAGGCTTAGATTATTGCGGGCCATTCGAATTAAAGGCGCATAAAGGTAGATGTGCAAAGAAATATAAGGCATACGTTTCATTATTTATATGTATGTCAACAAAGGACATTCACTTGGAGTTAGTTACCGACATGTCATCAGACGGCTTCATCGCGGCATTCCGTCGATTTTGTGCGCGACGAGGATTATGTCGAAATATCTACTGTGACAACGGCACTAATTTTGTTGGTGCTAATAGAAGTTTAATGAAGCAATCCAACATCATGATTGAAGAATACAACCCCAAATAACTGAGTTGACAGAAAAGGAAGGTGTAAAATTTCATTTCATTCCACCCTCATCTCCTCATTTCGGAGGTTTGTGGGAAGCCGGAGTTAAATCCACAAAGTACCATTTAAAACGAATTTTGAACACCATTTTAACTTATGAAGAATTTTCAACTTTTTTGTGTCAAGTAGAAGCTTGCTTGAACTCAAGACGTTTATGTGAAATAACCAATAATATCGACGATTTAGCACCGTTAACTCCTGCACATTTTCTTATAGGAGGAAACATGCTTGCAACACCGCAAATGTCTTTGTTAGATACTAATCCAAATAGGTTAGATAGATGGCAACATTTTTACCACATGTTACAAAGTTTTTGGATGAGGTGGCAAAAGGAATATTTAAGTCGACTACAACAACGTCCTAAATGGTCAGACAATGTCAAACAAAACCAATTAGTGTTATTGAAGGAAGATAATTTGCCACCATGTCATTGGCCACTAGCCAGAATTACTCAGATACATTCCGGTTCGGATGGGTTGGTCCGAGTCGTTATGTTGCGTACAAAACATAATGTCGTCCGATAACAAAGATTTGCTTACTACCACATGATTAACAATATACTACGTTCATCAACCGTTGTTAAACCAACAATGTAGAAAAGCATCACAAATACTTACACGCTAAAATCTATCGCTCATAAACAAAAAAAATAATTGGTTAATCTAAAATCTATCGCTTATATAAAAAAAATATAATAATAATTCGCTAATACTTATACGCGAAACTCGTTTAACAATCAAATATGATTTTAATATCTGAAGGCTAAATTCGTTAAAATAATTAAAATAAAAATAAAAAAAATGGCAAAAAAAAAACTCGTTCGTTAAAATAAAATCAAAATTCGAAATTCGTATGTTCAGGTAAAACAAAACAAAACATCAAAATTAAAAATATTGTCACACACTCACACTAAATAACATTTGAAATTTACATATCAACATATTCAACGAAATCACACATAAAAATAATTCAACTATTTATACATTCACACAAACTATTATTCCAAAACTCCTACATATGAATGTCTTATAAACTACAAAAGCATACACAAATTTTCTAAAACAAATAATATAATTCTTACACTTTCATAATTTTTTTCTTTCATGTTACTGCAATGTACGAGCAGCGAAACCTGTAAATCATCTGGATACGTTGTTGCGAACTTGAGATGTCATGATCTGATTTGAATATTTAACCTAAAAAACACTTCACCCATGATGAAATTAGTATTAATCGAGCATGAATTTGAATGATACAAGTTACCTATCCACATTGCAACTCACATAATTTACCTCAATAAGTTGGCATTGCTTCAATATAATGCCAAGGCCGGGAGTATGTTTCTGCAGCTATCATATTTTGCTGGTTTCTCGTTCATCTAAAAAGGAGAAACAAAGGAAAGAAAAAGGAGAAACAAAGAATCAATTTCAAATTAAAATTATTTTTATACTTATCTGGGTATCCTGGCTCCTGAGTGATAGTTGAATCCTGGTACCGATCAGCATCCAGCATCTTGAGGCATCATCTTTGTTTTTTTGTTGATATACCTAAAAATTAAAAGCTTATGTATATTTTATTTCAAACTTTAAAGTATTATTGATACTTACATTAATTGTCAAAACCAAACAAATTCACAATATTAGATAGAAATTGTCAAAATATAATTGTTTTAATTTTGGGACACAAGATGTCAGTTACATTAACTAAAATTAATTTAATTTACAATAATTTTATATTTTTTATATATTCAATGATTTTAACTCTTTATATATGTTTACATATGTTTTTTATATACTTTGGTTTTTTTTCATTTTTTATTATGTACTTTAAATTCAAGGTTACTGAACTTGAGTTAAACGTTAGTCCTGAACCGTTTAACTCAAGTTTATATAAACCCAAATTTTATGAATTTTAATCAATCGTTATCGTAGAGTCGTAAAAACAGCTTGTTAAAATAAATTAAATTGAAAATAAAACAGTGCGTTTTATTATAATAAAAAAAATAACAGTGCGTTATTAATTTTTTAAAAATAGTGAAAGTTCAATTAAATTGGATTGAATTGAAGATTTGAATTAAACATTTTTTTTTGTATTTGTGTTTTAAACAAACATTTTTTGGTCCTTCGAGCCGGATATTAAGCGGCAAACAAATTTGATTCTATTGTATGAAGTGTAAAAAGGAAAAATTAGAAAATTTGTGGTGTAAAAAAAAAAAATATACTTATATTAATAAACTGTAATAATAACAGTGACTTAACAATAACAGTGACTTTTATGAGAAAAATTAAAATTAAAATATTATAATTTACAATATTTGAGCTAGTTAAAAACAGTGGCTGTTGAAATTCTCTAAGATAAATTATAATTAAAAAGAGTTAATTTTCAAAATTTGTAAAAACGAAAAAAAAAATAAAAAAAAATAAAACAACCAATGACATTTTAAGCCCTTATATAGTGAACAAAATATTAGGGTACAGAATCCCTAACGGTTTGGCACGCGCGCGTTCGGTACGGTTTCTGGAAATAAAAGAGGAATACACAAAACAAAAGTAAGTCCGTTCTAATTATTATATACTAACGAAACTCACACAATATTAAGTATAAACATTTAACAACACCAACATTTATAATAAAATTTTTATAAAAACATTCAACAACATTTATAAAATACATAAAAATTGGAATAGTATTTTGAAAGCTGGAATATTATTTTGATTTTCTTATTGGTTCAGAAATTACCATTTCGAACTCAACAATTATGGGAGGAAAAGATTGGCAACTCTCAAACAATACCGGAATTCACAGTGTTCAAAGAATTTTTAGAAAACAGATTTCGGACTTTGAAATCTGTTCAACGTAATCATCCAAATCACATTAAATCAAAGGAGGTTAAGCAAACACCTACCAAAAATTTCCACATCGCGTCAGTAACTGGAGTTTTTTGTAAAGAGTCGCATATCTTAAGAAAATGTAAAAAATTTTTAGAACTGGCTCCTATTAAACGATTGGACTTTGTAAGAACAAAAGCGTTATGCAGGAATTGTTTAGGAGAAGGCCACAAAGTACCGCAGTGTTCCAGCAAACACAAATGCCATGAGTGCCAGAAGCCACATCATACGTTACTGCACTTAACTAGGGGAGCTGGTCACACGCAGCCACTTGGAGCGTCGTATATGTCACATGTGTGAGCAAGCAATCATATTTTGACTATCAACAGTCCCAGTTTCACACCTTCAAACAATAGTAGTTCTACGGAGTATCTCCAGTGTCCTGACAAGGATGTAAGAACTACAGCGTTTGGCTACAGAGTAAGAGTAACTGCATATTGTCGTCGATTTTTTTACCAAATTAAAATGCAAACCAAAATCCGACCACGTAGATCATCTCACAAACTCGGAAACGGAAGATGCTCTTAACATATTAATTAGAAGAGGGCAAGCTAGAAATTTTTAAAAGGAAATAATTGAATTGAAAGGTAACCAGCCAATTGATAATAAAGGTCGAATATCAAAACTAAATCCCTTCTTAGACAAGGATGGACTATTACGGGTTGGTGGAAGGTTAAGAAATTCCAGTATACCATTTGACCAAAAGTATCCTATTACACTCTCATATAACGACCATCTCACTAAGCTGCTAATAGAAAAAGTACACAAGCAAACATTACATGGCGGTTTTCAATTAATGATGTCTGTGCTTCGCACTAAATATTGGATCATCAATGCAAGGAATAGTATACGCATGATGATACATAAATGCATACCTTGTTTTAAGATTTAAGCAAAAGGCTGAAACACAACCACAACTTATGGGGAATTTGCCAAGTGTAAAAACACAAATTTCAAGACTATTTACGCACACAGGCTTAGATTATTGCGGGCCATTCGAATTAAAGGCGCGTAAAGGTAGATGTGCTAAGAAATATAAGGCATACGTTTCATTATTTATATGTATGTCAACTAAGGACATTCACTTGGAGTTAGTTACCGACATGTCATCAGACGGCTTCATCGCGGCATTCCGTCGATTTTGTGCGCGACGAGGATTATGTCGAAATATCTACTGTGACAACGGCACTAATTTTGTTGGTGCTAATAGAAGTTTAATGAAGCAATCCAACATCATGATTGAAGAATACAAGCCCCAAATAACTGAGTTGACAGAAAAGGAAGGTGTAAAATTTCATTTCATTCCACCCTCATCTCCTCATTTCGGAGGTTTGTGGGAAGCCGGAGTTAAATCCACAAAGTACCATTTAAAACGAATTTTGAACACCATTTTAACTTATGAAGAATTTTCAACTTTTTTGTGTCAAGTAGAAGCTTGCTTGAACTCAAGACGTTTATGTGAAATAACCAATAATATCGACGATTTAGCACCGTTAACTCCTGCACATTTTCTTATAGGAGGAAACATGCTTGCAACACCGCAAATGTCTTTGTTAGATACTAATCCAAATAGGTTAGATAGATGGCAACATTTTTACCACATGTTACAAAGTTTTTGGTTGAGGTGGCAAAAGGAATATTTAAGTCGACTACAACAACGTCCTAAATGGTCAGACAATGTCAAACAAAACCAATTAGTGTTATTGAAGGAAGATAATTTGCCACCATGTCATTGGCCACTAGCCAGAATTACTCAGATACATTCCGGTTCGGATGGGTTGGTCCGAGTCGTTATGTTGCGTACAAAACATAATGTCGTCCGATAACAAAGATTTGCTTACTACCACATGATTAACAATATACTACGTTCATCAACCGTTGTTAAACCAACAATGTAGAAAAGCATCACAAATACTTACACGCTAAAATCTATCGCTCATAAACAAAAAAAATAATTGGTTAATCTAAAATCTATCGCTTATATAAAAAAAATATAATAATAATTCGCTAATACTTATACGCGAAACTCGTTTAACAATCAAATATGATTTTAATATCTATAGGCTAAATTCGTTAAAATAATTAAAATAAAAATAAAAAAAATGGCAAAAAAAAAACTCGTCCGTTAAAATAAAATCAAAATTCGAAATTCGTATGTTCAGGTAAAACAAAACAAAACATCAAAATTAAAAATATTGTCACACACTCACACTAAATAACATTTGAAATTTACATATCAACATATTCAACGAAATCACACATTAAAATAATTCAACTATTTATACATTCACACAAACTATTATTCCAAAACTCCTACATATGAATGTCTTATAAACTACAAAAGCATACACAAATTTTCTAAAACAAATAATATAATTCTTACACTTTCATAATTTTTTTCTTTCATGTTACTGCAATGTACGAGCAGCGAAACCTGCAAATCATCTGGATACGTTGTTGCGAACTTGAGATGTCATGATCTGATTTGAATATTTAACCTAAAAAACACTTCACCCATGATGAAATTAGTATTAATCGAGCATGAATTTGAATGATACAAGTTACCTATCCACATTGCAACTCACATAATTTACCTCAATAAGTTGGCATTGCTTCAATATAATGCCAAGGCCGGGAGTATGTTTCTGCAGCTATCATATTTTGCTGGTTTCTCGTTCATCTAAAAAGGAGAAACAAAGGAAAGAAAAAGGAGAAACAAAGAATCAATTTCAAATTAAAATTATTTTTATACTTATCTGGGTATCCTGGTTCCTGAGTGATAGTTGAATCCTGGTACCGATCAGCATCCAGCATCTTGAGGCATCATCTTTGTTTTTTTGTTGATATACCTAAAAATTAAAAGCTTATGTATATTTTATTTTAAACTTTAAAGTATTATTGATACTTACATTAATTGTCAAAACCAAACAAATTCACAATATTAGATAGAAATTGTCAAAATATAATTGTTTTAATTTTGGGACACAAGATGTCAGTTACATTAACTAAAATTAATTTAATTTACAATAATTTTATATTTTTTATATATTCAATGATTTTAACTCTTTATATATGTTTACATATGTTTTTTATATACTTTGGTTTTTTTTCATTTTTTATTATGTACTTTAAATTCAAGGTTACTGAACTTGAGTTAAACGTTAGTCCTGAACCGTTTAACTCAAGTTTATATAAACCCAAATTTTATGAATTTTAATCAATCGTTATCGTAGAGTCGTAAAAACAGCTTGTTAAAATAAATTAAATTGAAAATAAAACAGTGCGTTTTATTATAATAAAAAAAATAACAGTGCGTTATTAATTTTTTAAAAATAGTGAAAGTTCAATTAAATTGGATTGAATTGAAGATTTGAATTAAACATTTTTTTTTGTATTTGTGTTTTAAACAAACAATCGCAATCTTTTATTTGCATTATACAAAATAGACTAAATAATAGAAACAAATGCATAAATAAACTTTGTAATATTTGTACGCTTGTTTTTTCCTTCAATTTGAATTTATTCTACAATAACCAGATAATTTTCGAGACAAGAAAAACCTTTAAAACTAACATTTAATTATGAAAAAAGCAACACTGGAAGGAAGGAACACAAGGAATATTTTATTTTGATCTTATTCTTCATTAACAACTTAAGCTTCAAAATTACTAGCAAGAAAAAGCTTTCGAAGTAACATTTTAATTATAAAAAACAACACCTGTTCTAAAATTTATTCTACACGTGTTCTTAAATTTTTTTCTATACTAACAAATTAACCTTGAGAAGGTAACTCTGCACTTTGAGATGGGAAAATCAACCTATATCGCACCCATATCCTACATTTTGATTGATAGGTTTAATGTAGGTCAAGAACTTGTTTTGATTGTTTTGCTTGGTTAGTGCTTTAGTGTTTTTTGCTTTAATGCTTGGTTAGTAGATCAAGAACTTGTTTTGATTTTTCTGGTTTAGATTTTAAGTTAGGTTGTATGTGTGGGTCGTTATCTTATAAGTTGCAAATGGTTGTATAGTAGGAAGTCAAATGTTAAGCAATTTAAAGCAGGTCAGCTTTTAATAAACAAAATTGTATACCTGTTTTAAATACTAGGTGCACATATAAAAGTAGTAAGAAAATTTCTTATATGAAAATAAAAAAAAGAAAAAATGTTTTTATATTTAAATCTACAGAGCTTTTTAAAATTTAAAAGAAAAAAAAAATTTGCATTTAAAGCAAATTAAACTATAAACTTGTTATTTATAATAGCAGCAAATGCACCTATCTACTATGCTTTAAAGTTTTGTAGAATAAAAAAAAAACAAAAAAGTAAGACTTAAAATAAATTTTTTAACATTCTAGTTTAAAAAAAAAAAATGAAGACTTATTTTTGTTATTGTTAAATTAATGTATACTCGTATATTATCACTTGTTATCTAGTCAAAGCAAGGAACTTAAATTTTTGTTTTCATTTTTGTTAATCATTTTTGATTTTTGGTCGTTGGATATAAAAAGAATAAAATGTAAAAGTTGAATGATTCTATGATAGTATAGTTACCGGTTTTAAAAAATTACAATATACAAGTAATAACCAGTTTATGTTAAGAATTTATTGTGAGTTTATTAAGATTGAAAAATGATTTATTAAGACTGAAAAAGAAGTCGAAAGTATAGAATTGTAAATACTATACTATGTATATGTAAATAATGCCTACTTTTAACTTGTAGAATTTTCTTTTTGTTTAAATCTTTCTTACATGCTTAAAAATTTTAAATTAAATCAATTACAATACAAATAAAAATGTACAAATCAGAATGAATACTATTTTGATTAACTTATCAACACGTGCTTTTTTCCTGTTATATCAATATGGTAAATAACTACCATCTTAATAAAATTTTCGTTTTTCCGATTTTGTTTGATATTTTTTTATTTCGGGAAACGTAAGTACATCATGAGTTTTATTTCGACGACTATGTTCTGAAATGACGTATGTGTCTGCACTATTCAATCTGCACTGCTTCCTTTATGATATTAAAATTAATTTTAGAGAAGCTTCAAAACTAAGAGAGAATCTTTTAACTTTACAAACAATTTTATCTGTATTATCTATTGTACAGTAAATTTTGTAGACGTAATTCTTAGGACCACCACTTAAAAATTCTGTAATATAACTTTCTATACCATAACATTCTAATTTATCAGTCATATCTCCTATGAATTCGCCTATTTGTGGTTCATATTCTCCTTCTCGGCTAATATACAACACTGAATCGGTGTAATATATAATACTCTACTATCCAGCTTCTCTACATAACTGTAAAGTTGAAGACGAGCATGTGTTGTTGTATAAGCAACGATACTTACGTTGAAGTAGATAAAGAAGGTACTGCCTCTTCTTTATATTTCCAGCTAACCAGTATGTTTTCTTCATTTACTGAAAATACTGAATATATATTTACTGAATATATATTACTTCTACAAAGGGGTTTGTTATAACTCGTAAAATTTAAAAGGGTGATTTATAATGGTGAGTTGTTGTTGATTTTCCCCAGAATGAGTTTAAAATAACCTTAGCAAAAGATCTTAAACCAGGGTTATTAACTACTTTATCGTATTCTAATTTAATTTCTTCTTTTTCAAAAAAAACTATCAATATATTCTTCCTTTTCTTTTTAAGTCTGACATTTTATTGGCAACGCAGAAGCTTCTTGTTTAATTTTTATAAATTTGTTCATCGTTTTAGTGAATAAACCAACAATACCATTGCAATTGTCATATTTTACCTTATCGTATTCCCAAACTTCGTAAATATTTCAAAGTTTATACTCTTTTTCAATTGCTTTTTTAATTTCATGAATTACCCAAGTTCCTACTAATGCTCTTTCATCGTCTGTATGTTCACGGTATTTTCCTTGATATTTTTGTTCACTACAAGTGTTACATAGTGAGAACATCAATTTATTATTTTGTTTGGCAGGTAACACGGAGTGTAATAGATTTGTTGGTGGTAAGATTTTACATTTAATAATACCGTCAATAGTCATTATGTTTACTTGCAGTAAGCATCTCCTCCAACTTAAATCTTAGGTTGGTTTATGGGAAATTTCCTCGTTTGCAAACATATAGGTATAAGGAGCATACATCTGTCTATTTAATTTTTCTCCTTGTTTTCATTTATAATATGTGTAAGCATTTCCCGTTCCTCCGCCATAAAATGCATCACGAGGATTTAAGGGAACTAAATTAATTAATGAATGATTTTCTAAATATCTCATATTTTCATTGTGTCTCATTAGCTCTCGGAATTTACATTTCCACATCTCAATTACTTTATATCTACATGATTTTATAAACTCTGATCTCAATAATGTTTTTTCATATCGTAGATTCAAATTATCGCCAGAGTTATCGTGCAATGGTATATTCCTCTGGTTTGTTAAACATTTTGGATGTCCATGATAAATTATACAATATAAAAAGCTTATGTTTCATGTATAAAAAGAAAATTATAATACATATGTATGTATAGATAGAAAATATGAGCTTGACATTTGTGTAACAAATTCAAAATATGCATTAAATATTTTATATTGCATTTTAACCGATTTCGACTGTACACATTTCTTTAGCAACCGTAAAATTCAAATATTTCTTTAGTTCCCTTGCAAAATCCATCGACTTTAACATTTCCAACTCGTTTTTCTTTTCCATTAAATCCATATTTTAAATCAATTTTTCTCAAATCTTTTTCCCAAATAAGCCATTGCAAGACAATTTTTGACTGCTTGTCTAGCATCCTATAGCCTTTTCTTGGTATAATACCTATAGTAATCGATTTGAGAAAGTTTCTTCTATGTACAAGATTACAGGCGGAAGCTATTGTTGTTGCTTGTAAAAACGGTTCCACATTACATTCTTCTAAAAAAAAATTTCTGCAAACCAGACATGATTTTGTTAGAATTTCAACATTCATCTTTACAGTATTCTAAAATATCTTTTATTCTAAAATATCTCTTTTTCAAATTCCGAGTTTCTATTTTGTTCATGCCACATTAAAAATTCATTACGCTCATCTGCTTTCATTGTATTAGAGTTATAGTATTTAATTACTGGAAGTGAGCCAATGTAATTTCAATTCAATTCAATTTCAATTCAATTTCATTCCAATTTATTAAATAGATGTGGAAAATAACCCTTTTTCAAATTAATCGATAAATTAAAAGCTTTTGGTAATTTTGCCAAGGCCATAGGAAAATAGTTCATAGAATCAATAAATTTAATATTATCAATTATCATAACAATAATTTTTGTACCTCGCACAATTAACTTTGGTTCAAATATAGTTTAGTAATTGAGTATATAATTCAGAATAAACTGATGGTGAAACACCTGCCCATTATGAGCAATTATGACAATCTTTTTGAATCCCTTTCTTAATTTTAAAATAAATTCCATGAAATCCTCTATCACATTTTTCGTTTTAAAAATTCTTTCTCTTAATTTACATTTTTGACAAAAGTATAGAGAATCAATGTTTATACATTTAAAGCATCTCAGTTGAGCCACACATAAACTTGGAACATGTTCTTTTATTTTTGTAGAGTTAATTTCTTCTTGTCTTGTTTCTAAATCATAAAATACGTAAATGCAGTTTTCAAAATTTATTTTTGTTTTGTCTTGCTGAATGAACCATTTATGGTTTTCAGGAACATGATTATCGCAAATTTTACAAAAATATTCACCACATATATGAATCCTACAACTTTTATGAACTTTAAAACAAGATTTGCATTTCCTAATTTCTTCACAGGTGCTTCTATTTTTTGAACTGGAAGCCTTATGATTTTCGAAACATGATTGACCACGAAATGCGCGATTGCACTGCATAAATAAAATATTTTTAACATTAATTGAACAAGCAGGTGAGTTTTGACAGCAAGGACAACTTTTCGAACACCTATGTTCATTTTTTTTAGAATACGGAATATGACATTCTTCACAATAAAATGCTGTGCAAAAAGCAGCTGTGAGCGAAGTTATTACATTATAATGATTATTATGGTATAGCAAGTTAATTTTTTTTCCATTATTAAATTCTTCAAATATTACTTCTGCACCCCTTGTTCCATATTTATATACAACAATTTTGTGTTTATGTAAAAATTTTTGAAATTGATTCAATTCACGAATTCCTCAACCTTCAGATGGAATTGTTATTTTTGATGTTTTTAAAAATTTTAAAGCAATTAAAGTTTGAAGTTTTCCTATATTTTTTCGAATTTTTTCATATTCAATCAATTTTTCAATTTTAGCTATTGAAACAACAAGTGCACGTGGTAGACATAAATTATCGCTGTTTTTTATTGTTATTATTCCTTTCCTTTTTAAGCATTCCTCTTTATAATTTGAATATTTATTATTTCTATCTCTACCAGAGGGTAATCAAACACGGGTAACTGTTAAACAAAAAGTGTCTGTACTTAAGCCTATAGACATAAAATAAAAATAGTTTATTATTAAATGAAACAAAAAATGCGTTACAAATAACTACCTTCAGAATTACTTTGAAAAACATTAGAAATTACATCTCAAACGTAGCTAAATTTAAGTTCATGAGCGGATCTAAAACTGAGGTACGCAGGACCTTGATGTTCAAAGCTCTCTCCACAAAATGTTAACCCAATCTTATCAGTGGAATTCACATCTTTTACAACAATCCTGATTATTTGATGTATAGCATCCTTAATCCAGCTAATTGGTTCTCTATTTTCAGGTACGGATTTAATTACAAATTTTATTTTATGACTGTTCATATTAAACCTTTTAACAAATGTCGAATTCTCGCTTTCTATTATGTAAGGCGTTATAGTTTCGGTAAGAAACCTTTGTAAAATAATTTTTTTCGACATTTTCTTTATACGAATTTCAAGATGTTGAATGCTCGAATAACAGAATATTATTAAATTTTCAATACAGATTCATTCTCTTAAATTAAAATGACACTTTAATAAATTTTAGTTGTTTTAACTAGAATCCCATCTTAATCCTATCTTAATAAGTAAATAGAAAATTCTATGCAACATTGTAATTTTCAAACTACAATTTAATTTAAAATTTATCTTAAAAATATAAATTGTAATCAAATGACAGTATAATAAATTATATTTCATTAATAATTAGATTCTCGTCTTATACGTATTTTAAATAGAAAACAGTATTACAACATTGTAATCAAACGGCAATTTAATAGATTACCCTTTTTCTACATAAAAAATATTAGCAACATTGCAATCAACTTGCATTTTTGATAGATTTTACTCTTTCCACTTAGAAAATATTTGCAAGAGTGTCACTAGTACTAAAGTTTTTATTTTGTTATAATATTACTCGAAATTTGTATATAAATACATCGAGATTTTATAAAAATATCAGTTTCATTTTAAGCAAGCAGAATGGCACAGGAATTTGATGAAGTTTACGTGCTGGATGATGTAACAATACAGGCGCAAATTCCTACAAAAAAGAAAAAGATGGCGAAAATGCCTCCTTATCATGAGCAACAACAACAACAACAGCAACATCAACAAGAGCAATAACAACAACAACACTCATTTTATCATCCACCAGAGCAAATTGAACATTTGCTGGCGCATCATTTTCCCTATCATGAAACAACACCAAATTCCATCAAAAAAAGAAAACTGGTGGAATTATTTAATACAAAAAAAAACCTTTAAAAAATTTTTAAAGGTTAAAGACATGGAGCCAAGGAGGCTCTATAAAATACATAAAATAAAAAAAATTAACACCGTTTACGGTGAAAAATGGGTTTTCGAGACCCTTAATAATATTATATTTATATTGCAACAAAAAGTTGCGGTATTTAAAGATAACGATTTCTGGGAGGAAATCGAAAAAAATACTAATTCCTCGTAAACAAGGAAAATGAGTTAATTTTAAAAGAAGAACGTGGTGATTTTCAATTCGCCACAAAACAATAATTATATAGTTTAAACTTTTATGTTATATCATTTATAGAATAAGAATTATTATATATTAAGAATTATGTTTTTATATTAAGAATTTTATATAAAGAATTTGTTCAATAAAAAATTTTATTTCAAATAAATTTTGTTTAATTTTTAAATTTATTTTAAAAAAATTAAATTTATTTTAATTTTTCAGATTTTACGATTTTATTTTATTTTTCAGATTTTAAGATTTTATTTTATTTTTCAGATGTTATCAAGTTTTATTTTTATATAAAGAATTTGTTCAATAAAAAATTTCATTTCAAATAAGTTTTGTACTGTTCATAATTTTATTTTATTTTTCAGATGTTAGCAAGTTTTTCAGATCCTTATTAAAGTTTTATTTTACAGATATTAAACAATATTTGTTGAATTTATCCATGTGTTATGTTTTTCGTCAAACCCAAGCCATTTAACAAAAACTTTATTGCCTTTTTTCTTTAAAATTTTTTCGACAAGATATACGTTTGGGTGTTTAACAGATGTGAGTTCCTCCTCATAAAATCCACCAAATATTGAATCATTTTTATAATCAACCAGCTGATATGTGATCGGAGAGGTACTGTTTACTTTGATAATTTTAAAAATTTCAGTAGACCAATTCGGTTGATAACCTTTTTCAAAAGTTTTTTTGTATTTACTTATTCTAACATAGTCTCCAACTTTATATTTAGCTTTTAGAGAAATTTTAGGTTGCATGTAAACATTTTTTAAAATAAATTTTTCGTTTTTCTTAGAAATTTTTTCAGGAGGTAATTTAGTTGTTCTATGTTTAGTGGAATTATAGGTGTTTAATAAAGATTGCAATATATTAATCCATTTGTAGTTTCCTTGTAAACTAAATATTTTCCACATTAAATTTTTTAAAGTTCGATTAAAGCCTTCTACAATAGATGCTTTCATTTCAGAGTAAGTATGATAGTGATTAATACCCTTCTTTACAACAAAATTTTGAAATATCGAATTGAAAAATTCTTTACCTTCATCTGAATGAATGTTTTTAGGTAGGTTTTTAGCTTGTTTTATAATTTTCTTTAACGCATTTAAAACATTACTACCGGTTTTAGTTTTAATTGGCTCAGCATAAGCATATTTAGAAAATATATCTATAACGGTTAACATACATTTAAAACCTTTGTTGAATTTTCCATAAGGAATCATTTCCACTAGATCAATTTGCCAGGTATCATTTACTCCTTTCTGCTTGACTTTCCTTCTAAGATACCTTTTTCTAGCTGGTCTATGTATTTCTTTTACTATTTGAGATCTTGACATGATTTTTACACCATCTAACTAGTTTTAAAAATCCAATTTTACATTTCTTTACTTATATACTCTAAAAACTTTTGACTGTGTTCTACAGTATATAATGCGGTTCAATTTTACTGGCAAATCATTTTTAACTCAATTTTTGTAAGATATTTTACAAAAATGGCAGCTGATTCAACAACATTTCCATTTACTGAGGAAACTGCAATAGTCAGTACACAAAATGAGGTTCAAGTTGATTAAATTACATGTACTGTAGATGACGAGGAATTAATGGAAACTGAAGAATTCATACCACCGTTTCAAGTTTTAGATGAAGATACAGATGAGCAACAAATTTGGTAAATAAATGGCCAAGAAGGAAATCCTGACTATTTTGTAGAATTTTTTAGAAATAATTTATAGCCTAAAATAATATATAAGAATATTTGTATAAAGGTATATGTATCTATAAGTATTTCATAATAAAAACAAATTAAATAAATTTTACAAATTTTTCATTTATTGTTGTTCTTGACTAAAATATTACAAATTTTATTTTCTAGTAGTACAGGTATTTCAAAAAACAATCTAGAATAATTACATTGAACACTATAACGTTGTATTGGAATATAAATTTCTTCATGCAATTTTATAACATGCTTTTCTTGACACGTTTTTATATATTTAATAACATATTCCCGTACATTTGATTCAGCACTCTCCACCAGGAACTCCACCATACGAATTAAAATATTCTGTGCAACCATGCTTTGGAATATAAAGGGCAAACCAATGTGTTCCCGGATCTTTTATCTTGTCAGTATTTACAATTAAAAAAGTTGGTTTTTCTAATATAATATTATAATTTTATAACATGCTTTTCTTGACACGTTTTTATATATTTAATAACATATTCCCGTACATTTGATTCAGCACTCTCCACCAGGAACTCCACCATACGAATTAAAATATTCTGTGCAACCATGCTTTGGAATATAAAGGGCAAACCAATGTGTTCCCGGATCTTTTATCTTGCCAGTGTTTACAATTAAAAAATTTGGTTTTTCTAATATTTTTGGAATTTTGTCTAAAGCAAAAACTCCCTTAAAATATTTGTTTGTAAATTTGTTACATTTTAAAACACTAATTATTTCTAAAGTGTTCATGACTCAAACTGACTCAAATCATACACTCTACTTATTTCATTAATGTAGTTCCTTAAAAACTCCTGTTTTATTTTTTCATTTGTTATAATAACATCAAATTTTTCTAGTACCTGTCTTAATTCTTTATTAATTTTATCATTATGTACAGTTCCGAAAGAGTAATTTTCAAAATTTTCATTTATAATTTCTTTGGTTGGAAATTTGTAAGTAAACTCTTTTACAAATTTTTTACAAGGTTCTTTAATTCCAACTAAACAAATATTTTTTACAAATAAAGTATTTTTATCATCACAACAAAACTTCACATCCACAAGTGCACAGGACAATGACATCTTGTCGAATATTCAAATACATGTTTCAGTATTCTATTTATAGATTTGTACATATATTTCGATTTTTATCAATTTGTATGCTTGCATCAAATTCTCCATAAACAAAAGCAGTGAGTGTAGATGTGAGTGGTTTTGATAGCCTTGCCTCAAATCTAACCGTACCCTGGTTTAGTAAACCTTGATATACTTCATTTCCAGATGCATCTGGAGTTAAATCAAAAGCTAGTAGAAAAAACCTATTACTAAACACAGACTTTGTTATCTGATGATCTTTATCATTGTGTTAAATTCCAGTTCCTAAAAAAGTGTACTGTATGCTCTTGTACAGGAATTATTTTCATCTGAAAAACTCGTTTCAATTGCTGAATTAGGTATTTGAACACCATTTACGTTTAACCCAAATTGTGAAATATCAAAATGTTTAAAATTGTATGGGTTTTTTGATTTTTTTCCAGAGTAACCCACATTTTCTGTCATACAAAAAATTATTGTGTTTGGCAACTGTCCAATAAAAACCTTATCAAGCGATATTGACGCTTGATATTCAAGCGATATTCAAGCTGTTCATTGGAATTGTAAAACTTTTTACTTCAACGCGTTTATAATTATATTTAGCATTGGATTTCCCAAGAACAGCATTGTGTGCTAACAGTACGCTTGGATTAACGGTAACATGTCTCATAAATAGCGTGTCCTCTATAATTTTTAATTGTGATTCATCAGAATCGTCTGCAAATAGATAAAAATCTGGTTTTTCAAGTGTTAAAACTATACGAATGTCAACATTATTTATAAGTACAGTAGGTTGATTAAACATATCTACGTGTAGTTTACCCATAAGTTCCACTACATTGCTATTATGATACAATTTTTAGCGCTCTTTTGAACCATTATTATCAGATTTAGCTATATTTGCTTTATCTAAAATCCAACCTGCACATTCTAAATGAGTTGCAGCAGCATCTGTACCATAATTTAATAAAGATTCAATATAAGCTCTATAGTGATAATTTCCATCAGATGATGTTATATTTTTGACATTTAATGGAACATTACATTGTTTTATTAAAGATTGTAAAATGTTATTAACTACACTTGGTTGTATTATTATTTTTCCTTCAGCAGCTTTATCATTATTCCAATGCGTTCCATCTTTCTTTAAGATCTGTACTTTTAATCTCAAATATGTAGAAGACAAATCTCTATATGTATCTCCATGACCCAGTGAAACAAATTCAATAGTTGAAGGGTTGTCTAAAGAAGCAATAGGATTGTAGGAAACTTCTTCAGATCGTAAAATGCTAGACTGAATGGGTTGGGTTTTAAAAATATCCAACTCAGATTTCATACACTCAATCATAATTAATTAAAAATATCTTTTTGTTTCTTTTTGTTATTACCTTTGCGTTTTGATGTAAAATAGTTTAAATTTTTAATGAATGGTCTTTTTATAGCTGTTCGTTTTCTTTTACCAGAACCATACATTTCATTTAGTTTTCGTACGGCATCACGTCGTACATTTTTAACAATCTCCTTACTACGATCTTGCATAACTTCTTTTACATTTGCACCAGATGCAATATCAGATAAAGCATTGATACCAGAGTTAATAACCTCTTTTTTCAAAATATCAGCGCCTGAAGTAAATAATGGTTTCAAATATCTAAAAAGTCCCCCAAAAAAGCTTCCCAATCCACGAACTCTTTGAAAAGGTACGGTTGAATGTAATAAAGGGCCGATATCATCAAGTCCTCTACCAGATTGAATTAAATAATACTTATAGTATACTCTCTCCATAATGAATAAAATAAAATAATATATAGTTTTGTAAAATCGCTTTTATTTATACTTTTTTAAAATGTAATACAATTTTTGTTGGAATTGCACTATTGGAAAAATTTATTTTGTATCCATATTTATCACATAAAAGTAATGAAATGTTATTAAATGATTTCTCCACATTGCAATATTGATTATTACTGAATTCTTTTACAGTATCAGTGAAAGAATTTTGTATGTTAACAGATCTTAAACACCTTATATCTTTATCACCTATTTTTTGTGGTTCAATTATGTCTGTGTATATAAAAAACATATCTGGTTTACAAATGGGAATCAATTGTACACTATATATAAAAGTTTTGAAAGCTTCTATTACACGTGATTTATATTTTTTAAAATCTGTAAATTTAAAAGATACTTGATTGAAACATGTTGTCAAAAGTCCTTCGAGGGTATAAGCGTAATTTGCTCTTATTTTTATATCTATTTTAGGCTTAGTAACACATAATGTGGTGTAACTTAAATTTTTAGGCATCTCCTCAGCTTTTGTTGATTGTGTATAATGAACTTCATCGTTTATAAAATTAAAATTTCCCAAATCAACTGTCGTTCAACTTCTTTTCTTGTAAACCTATTAAGTGGGTGTATATTTTGAATTAGTGTTGGTAGTAGAAAAACTTTCCAGTCGCATATCATTTGTTTTTCTATGTATGGAATATATGATGTTCCAACTCCTATCATATCTTTCTGCATACCTTTTATAAATATTTGAGTACTTTTTTCCCATTCTTCACCATACACATTTGGAACGAAATCATTAACATACATTTCTGAAATACCGACTTTCCACCTTGAATCACACATGTATTTATTCATTTTATTTGTAAAAGATGATAATGAATTTTCTGGATAATAGTTCATAGATGAATCACTGAGTAAAGTGACATAAAATTCATAATTTACTTGTATGTTGTCCATGAGCTTGCGGATTTATTCTTACGAATTGGAAAATTAAGTTCTGTTTGAGTATTACCTACTGCTGACCTTAAAACACGTCTTGACGAATTATTCAACTCTTTGCTATTTATATTTTTTTTTTTTTCGTTGGTGAGCTTGGGCTATCTAAAGGAACAGTTATTATATCTCCTGTATCAGTTTCAAAAATTTGTACATTTTGATTTCTAATTGATTTTCTTTTTCTAAGACGTTCTCCAACTGAAGCAGCTGACAATGCTTTTGTTAAAACATTTTCCTGAATTTCATCATCAAATACTTCGTCATAAGCTTCCTTTTCATATACTTCTTCTTCTTCAGGAACAACTTGTATTCCAACATTCTTATATTCAGCAAAATGTGATTGAGTTTCCACATCTATATACATTGGTTTTGCACGAGTTTGAGTACCTTTTGTTTCCGTAATTTTTATTTTCTCCTCTTTATTTCTAGGAAGTTGTCGTTTTTTGTTTCTTATTTTAAATAAATTTTATCTGTATAAATACCATTTTTGAGTGTCCGTGAGATGTTTATTTAACAATATTTTTTTCATATTTTTTCCAACTCATTAAGTTCAACGTCCGCATTTTGCTTCATTTTCTCATAAATCTCAGGTTTTAAAATTATCATTTTATTAAATGTTGTATTATTCATTTTATAAAATTTGAGATTATCCCTGATAGTATTGCACCAAGAAGTGTAGGTAAAAATCCACCACGTTGAATAATAATTTTTCTTTTGCTATTTATAGATTTTTTCCGGCAAATAAGTGATCTTAATTCTTTTTTATACTTTCGTAATAGGGTTGTTGCTTTTTTACTCAGATTACAATTACCTTTTAAAATATTTAAAGAGATTTCGCAAAATGTTTTTATTACTTCAGGGTCACAGTGTTTTATAATTACTTTCTGGAATTTTGGTTTAGAGGTTTTTAATAGGTGCAATATATGTCGATTGGTCTTCAAACGTTTCATATTCCTCCCCAAATTGTTCTAATTGATCTCTCGTACAATAACACAAACCTTTCCCAAATATATCACTTCTTAATCGAAATATATCATTAACGTCTTGAGTAAGATCTATTAATATATAGCCATATGGGACTGACGTCACATCATTATATACTTTTTCAAATGCTTTAATTTGATTGGGATATATTTGGCGAGCTAGAGGTAATATCTGCGATTTATCTCTTGGATTTTTGAAAAGTACTAAATATTTACAGTTCAGTGAAATATCTCTTGAAAATTTACCCTGGTGAAAAACATTTTGTGTTACAAATATTACAGATAAATTTCTATGATGTGATCCTCTAGTAAATAAATCACATACATACTTATCATGAGAATTTAACATCATATCATCGATAATAACTAACAAAGGTTTTTGATTATCATTAAAATCTGGAATAGTGTTACTATATTCCATATCTTTGACATATTTTGGAACGGCATTTTTGTCTGGATTACACCAAATTATTCTATTAATGTGTGGTTGTATATTTTCTTTTTTATATTTTATTAAATTATGAAAGTGGTTTTACCACAGCATGATGGATCAGCCACTATCATAGTAAACGGGTGAAACAGCATAATTGTATTAGTTAAAAACTAATTCTGTTAATCTATATTTATACGAAAAGCTCTTTTCCCGAAGTGAATATAAATGTAATTTAGTTATTCTATGGAACATTATTCCATAAACCTTCGACATGGTTAAACAAGTTCTCATAGTTGACCTACAATTTTTACAAGGAAATTAAAAGCAATATTTCCTAAAAGAGTTAGCCATACTTGAAAAAGGAAGTTTAATTCGAACTATGTAGAAGAACTTAGTCAGGATATGAAATATAATAACCAGTATTGCGAAAGTAAAATAAATGGACTTAAATGGAATAACGGGTTAGTTGAATATTTAGATGTAAAATGTATATTAAAACACTATTTAGAGTCAGCTGAAAAAATGTATGTTAAAGGAGAAAAAAAAAAACTTTTACTTCAAAAGTACATTGACAGTGTTAAAATAGAAGATCTAAGCAGAAACTTGCCGTCATTGCAAAAGATTGATAACTTTAAATTAAATTGTCCTATACACTTATCAAACAACAATTTCAGATGTACTGTTTGTTAAAAATTGTTATAATGTATATATGTATCCTTTAAAGGAAAAAATGTTAGATTAAGACTTTCAATTTTCATACTTGCACGATATGAATTTAAATAACAAAACTAAAAAAGTTCACTTCAATATTAAACAAGAAATTCACGTTATGCATGTATGGGAGTATGGGAGTATGGGAGTAAAAGTTAGTCTCACTATTTCTGCAATTTTAACATCTGATCATCGTAAAAAAATGTTAAAACTTAGATTTAAATAAAAATATAATAATAAAAGAATTTAAACATAAAAAAAAATAATTGTCTTTTATTTTTATCTTATGTTTTTAAAATAGATACTATTAATTAACCTATCATTTAACATATCTTTGAATTATTTTTTATTCTATACAAAAACAAAAACAAAAAAATAAACATAAACATAAATGTATATCAAGAGTAAAGAGTATATCTTTAGTTTAATCAGTTCCATATTTTTGATTTGCTGTTTCTTTTCTTTTTATTCATATTTTCTGAACATTCTTAATTAAAAATGCACTACATGCAGTCAGCTAATTAATGACTTTCGTTTTCTCTTTTCTTCTATAAATTGTTCTACCCAGAAGAGATCACATTTTTATGTAAGCAAAAAAAATCTATATCTTACTTTAATTTTTTTTCTTTATGCTAACAAAAAAAAAAAGAAAAAACACAAACAGGATTACTTTTTATTACTTTTTCTTTTCAATTTTAAAGATGCGCAAAGATGCAAATTTTTTCTGTTTTTTATTTTCATATAAGAAATTTTCTTACTACTTTTATATGTGCGCCTAGTATTTAAACTTCAGTTATACAATTTTGTTTATTAAGGGCCGACCCTATTTAAATTGTTTAACACTTGATTTCCTACTATAACACTATTTGGAACTTATAAGTTAACAACCCACACATACAACTTAACTTAAAACCTAAACCAAAACGATCAAAACAAGTTCTTGACCTACTAACCAAGCATGACCTACATTAAACCCATAAATCAAAATGTAGGTCAACATGTCGTGCGATATGGGTCAAATTTTTATCCCATCCCAAAGTGCAGGGTTACCTACTATCTTCTAAGATCAATGTAAATTTATGGACAACAACTTTTTTCTTGTTATCATTATTCAGCTTAATTTTCGGACAAGATGTAAATATCACACAATTTAGCGGCAAACCCGGCATGTATTTTGAAAACAATGGCAAAATTAAGTTGATTAGCTCAAACTGGAAAATTCTTTTGTATTACGATTTAGAAACATACTGGTGGGAACTGAACAAAATTGATAAAGGCATTAAAAATTTAGAAACAATGTGTGCAGACCATTTAATAAAAAATTTAACATTTTGTCTGGCTTATGTAAATCATCTTTCTAGTCAATTTCTTCGTTTTCAACAAAATAATGAATTTCTGTTTACAAATCATGCATATCACCAAAAAAAGGCAAGAGGAGCTTTAAACATTGTGGGAAACATTGCAAATGGTTTATTTGGTATACTAGCTCAAGAAGACGCTCAGAAATATGATCTTCAAATATCAGCATTAAGGGAAAATGATCAACAAATATATTCGTTATTGAAAGAGCAAACAACAATCAATTCAACTCTTAAATTGATGAAATTAAAGGATTCTCTGATTCAAAATCAATTTAAAACATTAGAGGAACAACTGAACCAATTGCATAAAATGAACAGAAGGAGATAGGAATACTGAGTTTAGTGTTAAATTACTTAATGGCTATGAAAAGATACAAGGAAATTCAAGATGAACTTATAGTTTCTTATATTAATGCAAAAACTCAAAAACATTATTTATTTTTAACAACCACCGAATTGATTCATCAACTTAATTTAATAAGCAAAAACATACCCTATGGGACACAACTTCCTATTAAAGAGACAGATCCAAATTTCTTACATGATATATTCGCCATCTTAATAGCAAAACGGCATTATCAGAAAAATGGCTAATAATTGAATTCAGCATAATAATTGAATTCAGCGTTAGTCGATTCAAAAATATTTACTTCGTATAATCTTATTCCGTTATCTACGATATAACAAACCAAGCACATCATAATTCGACCCAACATTAAGAATCTAGCAATAACTCGTGATAGAACTCATTACTTTGCAATATCAGAAACGGAAATTACTAAATGTTTACATTCAACTGCATCGAGGATTTGCCAAATCTCCTCACCAATTTATGGATTAGAATCTCACAAATATCGATACGAAGTTACTCTGCTCGCACAACACTCACTCGTCTGTTCATCACGGATCTCGATTCAAAATGATGTTATACCTGTAATGAATATATCAGAACTTGGAACTTTAGTTGGAAATTTTAATCTTAGTCAACCAACATCAACCTTTGATGGAGATATATGCGATATCCAGAGAATTCTAGAAAAGCAACGTAACAAATTGAATGAAATGTCAAATAATTCGATGTTATTTAAGCCTGAACATCATCAATAAATTTTGATTTCCATCATTATTTTCATATTATTGCTTTTAATAGGTATCACTGTGTATAGCAAAATTTGGACTAAGATTTTTAAATGCAATTCATCAGTAACCTCCAAACCAGAGTTTCATTACACCAAAGGTTAAGACGTTCAATACATTGGCCAAGGTTTACTGAAGAACCTATACCATCAGCAAGTCAAATTACGGTTTTATAGGTTCTTGGTGGGCGGAATGTTCAGAATACTTTAGTCTTTAGGTTACGATTTAAAATTGTGCAATTTTTTAGTAATAAATAAAATTTCTTTAACAATTAAACGTTATGCAATGGTTTTCGCTGAAGCTGCATTTTTATGCATAAAAAATTAAATGTTTGAATGAAATATAATATTGTACTTAGTAAATTAACTTATGTATGTAATGTAAACTGTTGTTGTAAAATTTTAATGTAGATTTAAAGTAATGTAAGTCAGTATAAAAATATTTCAAGTTTATAATACGGAAAATAATTGTACTAAATTTGTAACGATATTCAAGGTGTAATTAATGCTGATTTTAGTATTTAGATAAAGATGTAAATTTATAATAATTAGACAGAACAAAATAAACAGTTTATCAACAAACAAAACAAATATAACAATATAATAGTATAAACAATAATATAATAATATAAATAATAATATAATAATATAAATAATAATATAATAATATAAATAATAATATAATAATATAAATAATAATATAATAATATAAATAATAATATAATAATATAAATAATAATATAATAATATAAATAATAATATAATAATATAAATAATAATATAATAATAAAAATAATAATATAATAATATAAATAATAATAAAATAATATAAATAATAATATAAATAATAATATAATAATATAAATAATAATATAATAATATAAATAATAATATAATAATATAAATAATAATATAATAAAATAAATAATAATATAATAATATAAATAATAATATAATAATATAAATAATAATATAATAATATAAATAATAATATAATAATATAAAATAATAATATAATAATAAAAATAATAATATAATAATATAAATAATAATAAAATAATATAAATAATAATATAAATAATAATATAATAATATAAATATAATATAATAATATAAATAATAATATAATAATATAAATAATAATATAATAATATAAATAATAATATAATAATATAATAATATAAATAATAATATAATAATATAAATAATAATATAATAATATAAATAATAATATAATAATATAAATAATATAATAATATAAATAATAATATAATAATATAAATAATAATAAATAATATAAGTAATAATAAAATAATATAAATAATAATATAATAATATAAATAATAATATAATAATATAAATAATAATACAATAATATAAATAATAATATAATAATACAAATGATATTATAATAATATAAATAATATTATAATAATATGAATAATAATATAATAATATCAATAATAATATAATAATATAAATAATAATATAATAATTATAAATAATAATATAATAATATGAATAATAATATAATATAAATTATAATATAGTAATATAAATAATAATATAATAATATAAATAATAATAGGGCACACGTTGCTTTCTTTTTAACATAAGATTTCTAAATTTAATACAAGACTAATCTTCTATTTCATGCTGCATATTAAATTCAGTTTGTTTGTTTACCTCATACCAATCCAAAAATTCTTTACGTTCTACTTCTTTCATTGAATCTGGGCTATAAGAGTGTAATGCAGGTAAAGGTCCAATGCATTTAGCATTTTCTCTAGTATTAAATAAATGTGGAAAGTGACCTTTTCTAACGTTAACCGGTAATTCAAAAGCTTTTGCCAGTTGATCAAAGCCATTGGCAAATAATTTAAAGAGTCTTAAAACTCCAATAATTCATTTAAAATGAATTGAAGGTCAAAGCTTTGTTCGTTATGGGCCAAAACCGTAACTTTCTTGAATTTGTTTTGACAATATTAAAATATAATCAACAAAACTTGAAATTATATTTGTTTTTAAAACTGTTGTCCTATAACCACACTGTAAGCCAAAGTACAACTTAGATTCATTTATGCAATGATGACCTCTTGTTGATATAACACACAGGTTTGGTTCATGTAATTTAACATTGTAATTTTGCTTTTTGGTATGGTGTTGTTTCCTGCACTGTTTCTAAATAAAAAATATAAAAACGGAATCCTCGACATTTGGCGTTCTTGTATCAACATTAATAAAACAAAAAAGATTTATTTAGACAAGTTTGTAACAATGTTTGCAGAGAACAGTATCGCATGTGTGTAAATAACGAGTTGAATATAATTTGAAGCATTTAAACATGAAAATAGTAAGAAAAGGTAAACATAGGTAAACATGAAAATAGTAAGAAAAAAATGTTTTTTTTATGTTTGCATTTTTGAGATTAGATAAATTTTCCGTGTTTTTTTTTAATGAAGTATTTAAAGAAGAGGAAAGAAAAACCATTAATTAATTGTTATGTAAAGAATGTTGAAAAAACAATGAATAAAAAAAAAAAAACAGGAAATCAAAAATATCTAACGTGGTACAGGTTTACTTCTTTTTCATGTATACTTAGCTTAAGTAATACGCGCATATGAAAAGTAGAAAGAAAAAATGGTTGATAAATGTAAAGAAAAAAAACAAAAAAAGTTTAAACGTACAAGATACAGCAGTTTTAAAAGGTACAAGGCATCTTTAAAATTCAAAAAGAAAAAGTGCAAACCTGTTTTTCTGTCTACATAATGATCAAACCATTGAAAAAAGTGATGCGTTTTTAGATGTACCTAACTATTTGTGTTGCTTTTTTTTTTTTTTTTCTACTTTAAGTATTTAAAGAAGAGAAAAGAAAAAACTAATAATTATTGTCACCGTGTCGTGTAAGATATTTTTTGTTTGTAAGAATGTTGAAAAAATATAAATGAAAAAAAGACAAACAGGAAGTTAAAGTTATGAAAGTACTTAACGATTAACATATTGCTTAGGTTCATTGTGTGTTGCATAATCTGCAAAGAATTAAAACAGAAGAAAAAATCCAAGTCATCAGGTTAATTGCATTTGGTACCCTATTTTGAAAACAAGAATATAAAAATAAAACAGAGTTATTTACATGTTCAAAAAATTTTTATTTAACTAGAAATATTTTACAATTTTATAGAAATCTGAGTTGAAAAATTTTTTACGATGATCAATGTTAAGATTGCAGAAATAGTGAAATCCATTTTTTCTATACGTCTTTGAAATCTAATTTTATATATATATAAATTTGAAAAATCTTAATTTAATATATTTTCTTTTAAAAGATGCATATAGACATTAAAACTATTTTTTACAGCACATCTGAAACTGGTCATTGTATAGTGTATAGGACATATTGATTTAAAATTTTCAATCTTTGATAATGACGGTAAGTCTCTGCTTAGATCTTCTATTTTAACGCTGTCAATGTACTTTTCAAGATAATGTTCTTTTTACTCTCCTTTAATATAAATTTTTTCAGCTGATTCTAAATAGTATTTTAATATAGGTTTTATGTCTAAATATTTAATTAAACCGTTATTCCATTTAAGTCCATTTATTTTATTTTCGCGATACTTATTATAATTTCCCTCTGGACTAAGTTCTTCTGCAGGGTATGGTGGTTTGAAGTGATATACAGTAGGAATTAAACTTCCTTTTTTTAGTATAGCCAGCTCTTTTAGGAAATAATGGTTTTCATTTCCTTTTAAAAGTTGTAGATCAACTACGAAAATTTAATTATCCATGTTGAAGATTTACGGAAGAATGTTCATTAGAATAACTAAATTTACATTTATATTCACTATAACTGAAAAATAGCTTTTCCTATAAATATAGGTTACCAGTATTAGTTTTTAACTAATACAATTGTGCATTTACTATGATGGTGGCGGGACCATCATGCTGTGGTAAAACCAATTTCGTTCATAATTTAATAAAATATAAAAAAGAAAATATACAACCACATATTAATAGAATTATTTGGTGTAATCCAGACAAAAATGCCGTTTAAAACGGCAGACGCAAAGTCAGCGATATTATATATATTATAAAACACCTACTTAACTGTTGTTAAAAGGTCAGTTCTTCAGAAACAAAACAGGTATCAATACGTTTGGGGTTCCGTGGAATATATAATTAAAATATCATAAGTGTAAAAAGATGAAAGTGTAAAATTGAAAAAAAAATAATCTTTAAATTTAAATATAAAATTTTTATTGTTTTTTTTTTATATATTTATTATAAAATAAATATATAAACTTTAATCGGCGACGAGGATTGGATTCTCGAATATGTTTTTATGAGAAAATATATTGATTTTAAAATCTTAAACGTGAATACCAAATTTGTGTCAAAAACTATTCAAAAAAATTTATTATAACAAAATATAAATATAAAAATAATAAAATAAAAAATTTATTCTAAAAAACAACAAAATAAAAAAATAAATATATAAACTTTAATTGTTAAACTCAATGAGTTGGATAAAATTATGAAAAAAATATGGATAAATAAACATCTTACGGATACTCAAAAATGCTATTTATACAGACAAAATCTTTTTAAAATAAGAATGAAAAAACGAGAACTTCCTAGAAGAGAGAAGATTGTCTTTTATTATATTTATTAAGATTATTAGTATTAAGTAAGCAATTTTGTGATTGTGTGTGCTCTAAAATTTAAAAAAGGGCACGCGATGCACCTATTCGCAGTAGGAGATTGTCTTTTATTATATTAAGATATGTATATGCGAGATTCAGAATTAGGAGGGACTTTAAAGGTGAATTCAAAATCAAGGCATTATTTGTTTAATAAAAAATTAAGAGGGCCTTTCAGTTTGTTATAAAATCAGAGTTTTATGTAATATTTTTTATATATATACCTTTTACAGAATATTTACATAATATATGTTTATAAGATATTCTTCTGAAAATGAAGTGAATTTTAGTTGGTTATGAAATTAAGGTTATACGCTTTTTCCCCAATATTTAGAAAAAGATATATAATTTATGCTTACAAGAATATATGCCTTCATTTTTTTCCAACATTTTTCAACAGACTTTTTTTTTTAATTTTTTTTTGTTAAATATTTTTGTTTTCAATAAATCGACCCACATCCGAAATAAAAAAAATTCAAAGGGAATTATGATAAAAAAACTGCTTTGGGATTTTGAGATTTTGGAATTTTGGAATTTTAAATTTTTGGATTTTGAATTTTTGGATTTGGTATTTAGGATTTTGTATTTGGATTTACCTTTTCTGGCCAACCATTTTCTTTATGACTAGTTTTAAATATTCTAATTACTAAATGGATTTATTACTAATATTAAATATTTAATTAAAAATTATCATTTTCTTTATTATATTTTTTTTACTTTTTTTTTAAGCATTACGATTAAAATTAAAAAAAACGAAACATTTTAAGATTATTTTAAAACTCTTAAATTTATAAAAGAAAATTATTATAAGTTTTATATTTGCGTCATGGTGATTGGTTAGTAACTGCGAATGTCAGAAATCTTCAAATTGCGAAAAATTGAAGCACTAAATTGTAAATTTCACACCAATTTTTGATTGTTGTTGGTATGGCGGTATTTTAATTTTCGGGATTTTTATTTGGCGGGATTTCGATTTACAGTTTTAGTTTAAATTTTTCTTTTTATTTTATTTTTGATTTTATTTTTCCATTTATTAAAATGTTGTTTATTTATATTTTTTTTTTCAATATCTTTTTGTTATTTATAATTAAATTGAGATAAATTTTTTACCGACCGCATGCATGAATGTGTACTCCAGTGAGTTAAAAGCTGAAAAATAAAGGTCTGTCGGCATGTGTACAGCCTTAACGACCCAACGGAATTTTTTGAAATTTCATTTTTAAGGTTTTGACATAAATATCTCGGATTGATAAGCTTTTAGAGCAAATCGGACAACCGTAAGTGTTAGTTTACTACTGTAATTTTTAAGTTTTTTATGAATATTTTTACGAACATTTATTTTTTATTGTTATTATTTAAACAACATTTTTTCTAAGTTCAAATTTTATACATACAACATCACGCTATATTCATTATATGAACAAATTTTGTTTGTGTTTTCATATTTTTTGTGTCTCTAAAAATTTACGAGGGAAAGGAAACAACAAAAAACAAGAATATAATCTACACTATAATTATAATTTAGTACATATTATGACAGGTGCGAAGGTCATAACTCGCAGGGCCATAAGTCATTTACTGGGACATAAGTTCCTAAGGAACCTTCGACTCACTTTAAAATAATTACGTGAGACATAAATCCCTTGACAAAAGGAATTCCCAAAAGGAACTTATGGCCCATTAAGTAAGTTATAACTCCCTTTACTAAATTTTGAGTTAAATGAGAACTGTATAAGGGAGTTATGACCCACCACTCTGAGTCAATACTCTCAGGGTCATAAGTGCCCTAGGGAATTATGGATCATTGCTATGAGTCAAAGGTCCCTTAGGAACTTATGTCTCACTAAATGAGTCAATGGTCCAGAGTGTTTTGAGTACAAGAACATATATTTTTTGATACGATTTTATTTGTATTACAAAACCTATTTATAATAATAAATAAAGTGTACATCTCACATTATATTTTTCATAGTACTAATTCATAAGTAAACTATAAGTGTAATTACTAATTTGATATCTAATAAAAATAATATTCTACTTACTGAAAAAAAATATATGAAACTAAAAATATATGCCATATATATATTATTACTTTGGCGTTTGTTTGTTTGTTGTAATTTATTAAAACAAATATATGAAACTAAATGTGTATGCTATTTATGTATTATTTCTTTGGCGTTTTTTTGGGTGTTGTAAGTTATTAAAAAAAATTTATAAAACTATATACTATTTTTTTGACGTTTGTTTGGTTGGCAATTATATTTACACCAAAGTATATCTATTGCAATAAGTAGTTTCACCCTTTTTTACTAAATTCTATTGAATTTAAAAAAAAAAAAAAACTATTTGCAAAAAATTTGCTATTCTTTATATAAGGTATTTTTTTTTGACGCGTAGAACTTTAAATTGGCAACACTGTTTTCTGTGACAACTGATTTTACATTTTTTTTTAAGTTAGTTTAGTTTGGCAATTTATCATGAATATACTCACGCTGGAGCAAGGTTTGCAAATTGTTCAAATTTATTTTGAAAAACATGGTTCAATTCGAGCAACTCTTCGGGCATTACGTGCATTTTATGATGCTCATTATCGTCCACCAGAGTAATTAATTCGAGAAACAATGATTCGTTTTCCAAATACATTTACTCTAAAAAATAATACTCATCGCATAAGACGTCGTACAGTCCGTACACACAACAAGTGATTGATGGTGTGCAATGGGATTGATGGTGTACAATGCGATTGATGGTGTGCAATGCGATTGATGGTGTGCAATGCGATTGATGGTGTGCAATGCGATTGATGGTGTGCAAAGCGATTGATGGTGTGCAACGTAGTATAGATAATGATGTAAATAGGTTAATTCGTCATAGTGCTCAACAATTAAACTTGTATCCATCCACTTTATGGAAAATTGTGCGTAAAGATGTTGGTTTACAAGCTGATAAGATTCAACTTGTATAGGAATTTAAACCACATGTTCGCTCGTGCCGTAACTTTGGTGAATGGGCTGAAGGAAGCATTGCTATTGATCCACAATTTCATTTCAAAATTTTGTTCAATGAAGCACACTTGTTAAATGGCCATGTCAATAAACAGAATTGCCGCATTTGGAGTGTTGATAATCCACAACCCATTAACAAAACAGCATTACATCCAAAAAAAAGTCCACGTTTGGTGCACTCTATGGGCCGGTGCAATCATTGGTTCATATGTCTTTAAAAATGATAATGGTCGGAACATTACAGTCAACGATGAGCGGTTGAAAGACATACTTATTAACTTTTTCGTACCTTAATTGGAAGGCATTAATGTTGCAGACATAGGGTTTCAGTCGGACAGCGTCACAAGCCACACAGCGCACAACACAATTAATTTTCTGAAAGAAACATTGTATTATTCACTATATCTCTACTTATGCATATTCTTGTTTATAATGCAAAATTAAAACTATAAAAATTGTTTGTTACGAGATTCAATATTAATGTACATATATATGTATATACACATAAAAATTTATTTTTATTTTGTAAATATATACAATAAATAAATTTGTTTACACTTTTTATTATTTTTTACACTTCTAATATTTTTGAATGAAAAAACAATCATGTATATATGGATGTATGTATGAATGTACATAATTTTTCATTGCCTATTACCGTAATTCAATTAAAAAAAATTTTGAATTTCTAGAAGTTATTTTGCTTTGAAATTTCGCAGTATCCTTTTCGTGTAATAGCGGTTGGTTCTGTGGTGGAGAAAGGACAATAAGATGCGGAAATATTGGCTTACCAGTGGGATTGAAATCAAACAATGAAATCGCCTATTATTATTAATATTTTGCTAGCATGACAATAGCCGCTACAAGAGTTACAATATGCTGTAGTATATAACACCTTCCTCCTTGAGATAACTATTGAAAGCAACCCCACTGTAACTGTAACAGCTATTATTATTGGTCTTAGTATTATTTTATAATATTATTATTATTTACTACATAGTCAGGACCATCAGTGGACAACAACGTGCAGTAGTATATAACACCTTCCTGCATGATATAACCAAATATAACTCCAGTGTAGCAGTTATTATTATTATTACTATTATTTTTATTATTATTGTTATTAATTAGACGATATACATTATTATGTTGTAAACATACATATTTTTCTATTTGTTGACCTGACAGGGGCTTGAACCCATGACTGTCCGATGCAAGGGCTGGTGACTTAACCACTACGTCATGAGTCAGATAGTTGCTAGATTTGCGTTATCAGCAAAATCGGAACACATATTAATAATTAAGGACCCATTTTTTAAGTTCATTAATATACGAAATGCTGAGAAATGTTTTTTTTTTAATAAGAATTAAAAATTAAGAAATTAAAATTTAAGAAATTGAAAATTTAGGTCAAGTCGAAAAATTTAAATACTTTAAGTACTTAATACTTTCAAGATCACTTAAAAGCATATTTTAGTTCTTATATTGCTGTATTGTGTAAATATATTTTAGAAAACGCAAAAAAAAGCAGAGAAAGTATCGTACAAATTTTGTATGCTTTTTATAAATTTTCTAACTACAGTGTTATGGTTAACATAAATCGTCTTATTTAGCCATATTTTATTTTTCTTTTATTGTTTTGCTAATTCTTTTATTTTAAATTTTCATTTACAAATTTAAATTGCCAAAAAATCAAGTATCAATGAAATCAAAATTTTTGTTCCATAATGTTAATCTAGTTAATTATGTATGTAGTTTTTTACAGTCTAGTATAAAGTTTAAAAAATTGAATCAAAATTTAGTGTAAAGGCGCTTTAAAACTTTGCTTACAAATGAGCAAAGTAAATTGTTCAGTATACAGACAAAATAAAATATAATATCAAGCAAAGTTAATTGCTTGGAATACCAATAAAAATAATAAATAACAAAATAAATAATAAACCAAAGTGAATTACTTGAAAAAAAAAATATAAAATAAAATTAGGTTTGAAGTCTAAATCAGCTCAAAGTTTTAATTAAAACAATATCTTACTATTTATACTATTTTAATTTACATTATTTTAATACAAAAATTATCAAAGTCAATAAATTACAACTTATTGCTTTGTTACACAGAAATTATTTAGAACAAGAATGCAATACTCTATTGACCTAATATCGTTATACATTATTACTTCCATATGCTACAATAATTTCTTTTACCAAATTTTGAAGTGAATAACAACTGGACTTTCGAAGTGACAACATTTTTTTTTTTTAATTAAGGAAACAAAAATATTAGCTTTTCTATAACCTTTTTTTTATTTTATTTTTTTTTTTAAATATAGCACTAGTGCACATTTTTTTTGCCTTTTCTTGTTACTCAAAATAATTTAACAGTGCTGTGATAAAATTAAGTTTTAAATTTAAATTCGTTCCTTTTTCTTTTTTTATGGTTGTACTTTAATGGCGGCAGATAAGTATTTTTTTTATTTTAATTTAGTTTATAACATCATATACATTTTTCTTCTTATATATAAATTTTTTTTTTTCTTTCACATTAATTTTATATTTTTTTTCCTTTTCTTCACAACAAATAAAGAAAACTATATATTACAATTTGATTTTTATTTCTTCAAATATCAAATTTATATATTATTTAATTTTTTCGGAATATTTAAATTATAATTTGTAAGTAAATACACGCTCGTTTGGTTTTTACATTTCTTTTTTTTTTACTTCTTAATCAAAACGATTATATATCTATCTCCCTTCCCCGCGTATTATGGGTGCTGGTGTTCTTCTTTCACTATCAATTTGCTCAATTTTTAATACCCCCATAGTTATTACCGTAATTTAATTCATTAATTCCTGATGGTAAATTATGCATTTAGTGAGTTTTTGATTGTATCTGCGTTCAATAAGATCACTTAAAAGTGTATGTTAAAAACTGTTGAACGTTGTTATAATAATTTTTTTTATTTTGTAGTGTTGCCAAGCTTAGGTTATTTAAATCGTACAATTAAATTTTAATTTTGTATTAATATTAATTTTGACTTTAATTTAATTTCGATAGTTTTTATATTTTAATTCAATTTTAATTCAGGTTTTGATCTTGATTAATTTTACTTGACTTTAAGTACAATTTAGATTTTATATACAATTTCAAATCTGGTTTTATTTTAATTTTGATTTTAATTTTGTTTATATTAATTATTTTCTAACAAAATTACAAATTTTAATCTTCATTTCTGTAACATTCGCGGGTTACTAACGAATTTTCATGCTGTCGATTGCCATTTTAATTCAATAAAACCGGTCATTCGCGGGTTACTAACGAATTTTCATGCTGTCGATTGCCATTTTAATTCAATAAAACCGGTAATATTATCCCTATGTGAAACACAAATCAGTAACTACAATGATATCTTTAATGTTACCAGCTACTGACTTATCTGTCACTTCATATCCAAAAGAGGTATTGAACCAAATGAATCAAATTTTGGACGCATTTCCAGAAACTGAAATTGTTCAAAACAGGGACTGGCTTCATTTCTAGCAACACTTCTCCCAGTGAATTCTTTACACTAACCTGTATAAATTCAACGAGCACATACAAGGCCAAATCACAAAAGCAAAGAAAGCTTTTATGTTTTTAAAAAGATTATTTTACTCTAGAATTCTTTCTAAACAAGTAAAAGTGTTATGTTACAAAAGTCTAATTCGACCAATTCTAACATACGGCTGCCCTATATGGTTTAACATCAGCGCTTCAATGATAATAAGGATAAGGCTTTTTGAAAGACACTGCATTAGAACTTGCACAAATTTACGAATGAACCCCGCCAGAAATTATCAACAATACTACTCAAATAAATCTATCTATAATGAGGCTAAAATTGTTAGAATAGATAATTTTATAATTAATTTAATAAGAAATCACATCCAAAGAAATATTGAGACAAACGAAAATTCACTAATTTGTCACCCGTGGTATGAAAACGATTTTTATATAGAAAAAACTTTGCTTTCAGGCTTCATTCCTCCAGAAGCATTTGTTTTCTTAGATAAATATAATTATATTGAAAACACAAACAAAATTCCTCTTATATATCACTATAAAAGAAATGCCTCAAATAAAAAAATTCCCTTAAATTTAAATAACAGCATAGATATTAACGATTCCAGCAATTTCAAGTATGATCAATTCATTCCTAATAAAGATAAACTTAAGCCAAAAATGATATACTTTTGGAAATAAATTATTAAGAAGGGCAATAAAGCCACAATTTTAGTGCTTAGTTCTTTAGGGTAGTTAAGGGTAGGATAGGGTAGTTAGTTAAGTTAGTTATTTAGGGTAGTTAGTTTTAAGTAGTTATAAGTTTTATTATTTTAAAGCAAAAATTACTATAGTTGTTTTTTCTCCTTTTCGGCGAAGCCGATAAATTGTTTTTTTACAACACAAAATTATACTATAAAAATACAAAAAATGTAAAAATTTATTATAATAGTTATATAATAATTTTAAATCAAATATAAATAAGAGTTTATTTTATTTATAATATAGTTATCACAATTTTAAATGAGAGAGTTACTATTGTAGCCATGCACATTAAAATGTTATAATATTTCAGTATTCTTTAGTTTTATTTATGATAAGTAATAAATGTATCAAAACAGGTAATAAATAAAACATTGAAAAAAAAAAAAAAAAAAAAAAACACTTCTCCCAGTAAAAACTTAATTGGGAAACAAGTTGAACTATTCTCCTTACTGTTCCACCTTTCTCAACTTGTTAAAAATCCCAGTAGAATCCGGGACTGTGCTGATCAAGAATATCATCTCTTGGATCTGTTTCTCACCAGACACTCTGGAAAATATGTTATATGCTCCCTGGGTAATTTCGACCATTGTTTGATTAATACACGTTTCCGGGTAAGCCCAATCTCCAACCAGAGGTCCCCTGCCAAAAAATTAGTTTAGTGTTACAGCCATTAACAATTAGAACCTTTGGTTTCTATTGGTTTTTAGAACCTTTGGTTAGTCATTCTGCTTCTGTAACAGAAATGTAGTTTTGCTGAAAATGCGATTTGGACTATTTTATTTGGAATTAAGTTATTCATTCCTAATTTCATGAAAACTGTCAAAAGGAGACCCAAATCTTGGTTTAATCGCTTTTGCAAGAAAGCCATTTTTAAAAAAGAGGAGGCTTTTAAACTGTACCAAAACAACAGGTAGGAGGCTCACAGGATCAACTATATTGTGGTTAGAAACAGATGCAAGAGAGTTATTAAAATTTCTTGTTCAACCAAAAGTTGAAACGTAAAATCATCCACATGCTAAAGAGTAATAAATCTTTTTGGACATTTACCAAAAGTCTAAAAGAAGACGTTAGCGGGTTTTCTTTTCCACAACTTGTTGATAATAATAACAGAACCGTAAGATTCCAAAGAGAAGGCGAACTTATTTGGCAAGCAGTTAAAATTTACCAGATGGTATAACTAACATGGTGCTCTAAAATACATACTCCAGTATTTCAAAACCTCTTCTCAATCTTTTCTACCTCTCCTTCAATTCGGGTATTCAATGCAAGATTGCACATGTTTTCTCAGTTAACAGGTCAAATCACATTTTTCGTATAGCTAAAGATGCAGCTAAATGTTTTGGGTTTTCTGTATCTCTGCAAAACCTACTTCTCTGCATCTGATCTTCTCAATATCTAGAAAACGTAGATTAGGCCGAAAATGGAGTATAATGCATACATTTGGGCCCTCAAACAGCTGCTGGCCCTCAGACAGCTCAGACGCTATATTATCTAGATAATGTGAAAAACAGAGCTATTAGTCTTATTAACGACTCCAGTGTAACTTCAATGCTCACTCCACTCAGCCATCGCCGTACAGTTGGGTCACTGACCTGGCTTTATTAAAAATAAAAACGAAAGATGTAATTTGTTCTTTCTTTTTTTTGTTATTCATACAATGTACTAATTATGTTATGATAAGATACAAATAAATATAAACCAGATGTTTGCAATTGAAAAGTAAGGTGCGAACAAAAATGCTCGATCGACAATTTAATATTATTTAATATTAGAACTTCTCTTGGTCATTATTAAATTTACAATTATGGCAATAGTTTTGTGAACGGTCAAGATATACTACAATCACTGTATATAGCATTTCATAAGATTAGCTGAATAGTTAACTTAGTCCATTTTTTTTTAATTAGTCTCTATTGTTTCCTACTGATAAATTTTCAGGAAGTTTTTTTCCCCTTAAATTCGGTATTTCAATTTCATTTGTGTTTCTACATTTAAAGTTTATCCTGTGAATCTACTGTTTCACTGCCCTTAACAAACTAATTTTAACTAAATATTTCAAATAAATTCTCATATTCAGGAGCGTTTTCTATTTAAATTTTTAGTTTTGGAAGAACAAAGAACTGCTCCACATTTCGTGCACATTATGCGTATCCTTCCATTTCGTCTTCCTTTTTTTCTTCATTAAAATTCTGTATCTAGCCAGAAAGTTGTACATCAAGTCTACTCCGTTGCGCGTTGTATTCTTTCACAACTTTCAAAAAATTTATTTTGTTTTTGGGAGATAAATTGAGAGGCCTTGATTGCACTTGTTCTAAACCCACGAAAATTTAAGCTAGAATCACAGGTTTATTATCTTTCAAATTTCTTACAGAAAAATTTACTCGTTCATAGATAGTTACTCGTTCATAGATAGTTAGATGGTGTAAGACAATAAATTCCCAGTGTTGTGAAATATTGTAATAAGATAAGTGTAAAAATTATCAAAATACAGAATATGATTTATTCCGCTAGGTATTATATAAGTTAATTCAGCAACTATATTTAAAACGCAGGTTAGGTTTCAGAGGTAACTGAGCATGATTTTCTTTTCGTGATAAACTTTAAATTTACAGTCATAATCTATAAGGCTTGTTAGATAAGTATTGTTACATAAAATTCCCTATTTTGATAATGGACATTTGCTTGAGAACAGAAAAGTTATTCTAATAGAATTTGAGCAAAAATTTTCTTTAGCTAATTAATAATTGGCTGGAGCAACTTTTGAAAAACATATTACACTCTATAAAGGAGTAGATCTCTTTTTAAATTGGCAATCAGGTTCCGGATATTCCTTTAGTTTATGTAATGGATTGTCTTGAAAATGTATAACACTTTTCATGTATAACATGTATAGCAAAATAGGCCTTATAATTTTCATGTAATGTCTGGTTAAAAAATTGGATAATAGAATTTAATATATAGATTAAATATTATTAATGTTTAGATGAGTTTTTCCAAAGGTGATACTGGGAATTCTACCAAATAATTATCCTAATGGTAACATACCTAAATGTAAAATGAAGTTGTAGAAAGGATATTTAAACATCCCATTAATGCTGCTAGGGTAGAATGAAAATGTTCAACCTGGTTATTTACCTCGTTCTTGTGAAGAGATTTTCTATAGATAGTCAATGTCATATATCATTTGACAGCTACTTATATTCTTATTAAATTTCTGTCATTCTGAAAAATATAAGCATTTATATTAAAATTAGTGAAAATAAAAAGTTGAAGTAAAATACAAAATTGTTTTATGGTTTTATGTATTTGTTTTTTTTTCTTTTTTATTGCTACCATATTTTACATATTTATATTCACATACATATTTTGTTTTGTTATGAAAAAATAGTTGAAACGCATGATGTTTTATTTAATATAATATATAAGTTTCAATATTTTTTGAAATGGACAATGTTCCAATTTTTTCATGTTCATTGTTTTCTCTCAGATGGCATAATTTTATGTTCAAAATATTTTTTAATAAATTCCAGAATTCATTTTGCGTTTTTAAATGAATTTGATTATAGTTCAGAAACTTAGCTTCCTAAAATAGATTTAAAAAAAAATAAAAAATTTTAAAAAAGAAAAGATTAATGTAAATCATTTAAAGTGCAAAATTTTTAAATCATAATTGCAAAAATTATCATGAATATTTTTGAGAAATCAAAAGCAAATCAAATCTGTTCTTGATTAACACCATGCGTAAACAGAGAATTAACTAAGAACTATAAGAAAATAGCAGCATAAGGGATGTCAGGCCAGTCAGGCCAAAAACGAAAATTTTGATGAATTTATATGTTTGGAACTATGTGTAATATTCATAAACTTAAAACAAATAGGTTAAACTAAAAAAAGCTGTTTATCATTTTAATAGATTCGCCAAGAAATTCTACCATTTTATTTGCTAATAAGCAGTTAATATTTTGGTTATTAAGCAGTGTGATAATTTAAGCATTAAATTAATAGATTTTTTTCTTATTATAAAATATCTTAATATATATTCTAAAAATGTGTTCTCTTCTTAGTTTTAAAAGTCTTAATTTGGTCTATTAGAAGAAGTTGGCGTGAAGTTTTTGCCAGATTTTTGAGACTGTTGTAACCTTAACTTGAACCTTATCTGATCTTTGTTGTTCAGTCATTGGAACGTTAACTTGGATGATCTTGTACGATTTTATTTTGCTGAACTTCGATATTCGTTATATTTTGATTATGTGTAGTATAAAAAGAATTAAAATGATGCATGTGAACATTTAGACAAGTTCAATATTTATAAATAAATTAGTATTAATCTGCGTATTTTATCTAATGTTTCCATTGATAAAAATTTTCGTGATTAAACTTTTACTTAGATTTGAAAAACGGCTGATAATGCTTTATAACTTGAGCTTTCTCTTGAAATGAATTTTTACTCACTAATATTGGTGACTGTATTGTAAAAATTAAAGAATGAAACTTCGGTTTTCAATATTTTATATAAAATTGTGTATTTGGATGATTTTGTTGACTTGATTCACTGATAGCCCTCTCTTATCTAATTTCTTTGTAAGTAAAAGAGTCGTTTTTTAGTAGGTTAATTTAATTGCTAATGAAAAGAATGTTATTTTGGTTAATGTACAAACGGTTCATAATTTTTAGTTAAACAATGATTATCATTGTCGCTTATGTGAATTTCTGAATAAGAAATATTTTTTATAATACTTTTATGTTTTACAGGTTTAATTAACTATTATTCATAACTTCTTTCAGTTGTTAATGCGATGTAAATAATATATAAAACTTCAGTAAATAATATACAAATAAAATGCATTATTTGTATATTATACTCTTAGAGAGATATTAATAATCGATGACAAAACTCTGCTAAGGCCTCGTTACGATAGCCATATAGAAAAATAATATCTGTATATCCTGAGAAAATTATTATTCTTTTAATAAGAAATTGAGCAAATTTTCTTTAAATACAGCTCTTTTGAAATAATCAATAAATAATAATACCTTTATTGTACCTTTTGTACAATTAAAATTTTTATATATATATGAGGAATTTTATAAATTAAAAAATTGTTTTTCGTTTTCTTTTTGCTATTTATTATTTTCGAATTATGACCTTTCTGTTCAGTCGTTTTTCTGCAGACTAAAAATACATTCAAATTCTTTTTCTTATTCTACTTACAATTTACAATCACATTTCTTATCACGTTTTCTGAGTATTAAATATTAATTACTTATCGTTAAAAGATACTAAATTTTAGAATTAGAGACTGATATTGTTTTTTGATAACTAATTTATTGAACTATACCTAATTTTATTAAAGTCACCACATCACTTCCCCTCTATACTTTAGGTCAGGTGAAATCGTATGATCTGCCGAAGCGTGTTTTACAAGTTTTTATTTGGTTTTGATTTTCGGTTTTTTATCGAGCTTTTCGAAATCATAACGACTGGCTTAAGATCGACTGAAACTTTGTTCCCTCTTCTTTTAACTTTGACCGTAAAGTATTTTCTGTATCGTTTCAGTTACACTATGGTCCATATGAATAGGCTGAAGCGGTGTGCGAACTAAATCATTTCAAAACGAAATCGTAAAAAAACGTAGCTACTTTCAGCTAATGTTTTGTGAACGAACATGTAACTGTTTGCGCTTGAAAGCTTGGATTCTTCGATTGGTGTAAATATTTTAAATTTGTGTCGTATGCTCTTTAAAAATTCGGTTTCATTAACTGTTGGGTTTGAAACTGAATTTGCCAAGAATTCTCCTGGTAAGCATAGGATTATACTCAAAATCATTTCATGTCCGATGTGGCTTCAAGTCCGGTTTGTAACATGATCTAATTCCAAGTAAGATGAGCAGAAGCTCGTCAAATTAATTGTTATTTAGTTTGGCTTTCAATGCAAACCTTCTGTCATACCATTACTTTGTGGGTGGTAGGATGTGGTTCTTAGATATTTTGAGCCAAGTAATTGTTAAATCTGTGCGAAAAGCTGCGATTCGAACTGACGAGCTCTGTCCGTGGTTATTCTATTGGAACAGGTTGGTCCAGACCATGCGTATCAGTTTTTTAAGCAGGGAAGCAGCAGCCGTTATTTTAAAATATAAAAAAAATTATTAACTAAATCAGAAGTTCTATCGAATAGTGATATTTTAAACTTCGGAAAAACCCTGGAAATATGTTTTTTAGACCGGAAATTCGCCGAAATCAAGATTTTCAAATGGGAACGGGTACTTTTCGATGCAAACCCAGATTTTACGTTAAAAAATAAAAAACTTTTGTCTATGATTTCTAATTTTTCCCTTTAAAATTAATAAAAATAAAACAAAAATTTTTAATTTTTTTTCTTATAAATTTTAGTAATTTAAATTCATTATTTCTTTAATTATAAATAATTAAATTTGTTTTTAATATTATCATATCGTTTATCACAGTTTTAAGTACAAAGTTCAGACAAATAAACCGGCTTACAAAAATTTTTGATTTAAAGTCAATTAAAAACAAGTAAATGTAACAGTAAGTCGATGCAACCGACTTATTTATACCCTACACCTAAAAAATTCAAATTAAATTAAAAATCCATAAGTTATTTTAGTTAGGTATTTAATATAAGCTAAAAAAAATAAATGCTTTTACAACCTTTGTACAAAATTTCAGGTTTCTATCTTTATTAAATTCGAAGATGTGCTTGTTAGGTCTTGGGAAGTATGTGAAGGCACCCGGACCACCACCCCAATTCATCTCAAATTTTAGAGACATCATCAGAACAGGGTAGAATACTCTTATATCAAATTTCAAGTTTTTATATTTATTAATTTCGAAGATGTGCTAGTTCGGTCTTGGGAGTTGTGTGGAACATACCCGAACAACCATTCCAATTCATCTGAAATTTTAGGCAAATCAGGGATTCAGGAAACAACACGTTGGTATCAAATTTGCAGTTTCTATCTTTATGAATTTCGAAGATATGCTTGTTCGGTTTTGGGATTTGTATGGGAGGTACCCCGAACGACCACTCCAATTCATCCCAAATTTTAGGCAAATCAGTTATTTAGGAAACAGCACCCTCGTATCAAATTTGAAGTTCCTATCTTTATTAATTTCGAAGATATGCTTGTTCGGTTTTGAAAGTTGTATGGGAGGTACCCGAACAGCTCCTCCAATTCATCTCAAATTTTCGACAAATAAGGGATTCAGGAAACAACAACCTAATACTAAATTTGAAGTTTTTATCTTTATTAATTTCGAATATATGCTTGTTCGGTTTTGAGATTTGTATGGGAGGAACCCGAACAACCACTCCAATTCATCTCAAATTTTAGGGATATCAGGAATTCAGAAGAACACACCCTCGTACAACATTTTAAGTTTCTATCTTTATTAGTTTCGAAGATATGGGTATTCGGTTTTGGGAGTTGTATGGGAGGTACTCGAACGCATGGTCCGATTTTGCCCATTTACAATACCCGCCTTACCTTAGTCATTGTTAACCTACAGTATAAATTTCATCAAGATAGCATCATTATTTTTTGAGTTATCGTGCGTACGGACGGACGGACAGACATCGCTAAATCGACTAAGGAGGTGATCCTGATTTAGAATATATATACATGTCTATACCTAACTCGCTTCCTTTTGGTGGTTACAAACACCATACCAAAGTTAATATACCCTATACTTAATGTGTAGGGTATAAAAATGCATTATACTTCCTTTATTTCCTTTAAAATTAATAAAAATAAAACAAAAATATTCTACATTTAAGCACTCAAAATGCCTATTTTTCCTTAGAATACATGCCTCTACTCTCCTATTAAAACTATCCTTAGCGAGTTTAATTTCGTTAGGATTTAAAGAACTAATTTTTTCACGAATTCTGCACTCCATATTTTATTTTGTTGTAGAGCGGGCGTTCGATGTAGACCAAATTTTTTATTCTTGCCCATAAAAAGTAGTCTGGTACACTTGCTGGCCATTCATGCGCACCATGCTTTCCGAACCATCTACTTCTAAACATACTGTTTAGCTGGACTCGAGCCAGCCGAGATGTATGGGCCGGACAACCATTTTGTTGAAACCACATATTCTTGTTTTGGTCCAAAGGAATATCTTCAAGGAGGGAACTAAGAGAATTTGATATAAAATTGACATACATAGAACCAGTTAAGTTTCCCTCAAAGAAAAAAAGTCCAACAATGTGCTCTCTAATTATACCGCACCAAACTTTTACCTTTCATACATGTTGATGCTCTATTTCTCGGATCCAGTTGGGATTTTCTTGAGACCAAAAGCGACAGTTCCAAGTGTTTACATTTCCATCACTTTTGAAAAAACATTCGTTCGAAAACAAAATATTATGATGAAAATTTGTTAGACGCAGTTTTATCCAATTACAAAATTCTAGTCTACGTCTGTAATCGTCATCTGTTAGATTTGTAAAGATGAAACTTATGCTCCTTCAAAATTCGTAAAATTGTACTTTTATTTATGTTGGAGCCATTTTTTCGACGTCTCGATGAATTATGTTGATTCACAAAGACAAAGGCTAAGACGTGTGAAGAAATTTCATCTCTTACCCGGCGCCGAATTTGTTGTCCTATATTGTGGTTGTATTGGACTAAGCCTTATTATTTATTCGATTGTCCAAACGCGCAAATACATAATAAGAATGTGGAGTACGATCTGGGTATGTTTGGTGCAACAATCTTGACGCCTTTCTGTAAATGTCGTTACATTTTCCTAAAATAAGCATCATGTCACTGCATCAGCATATTAGAATATAGCATTTCTTGAAAAAAAAACACGAAGTTAACTTTTAATAAAATTATAAAATTATAACGCCCTTGTACGCATCAGCAAGAAAATAAGGCAATCAAGAAAAAAAATTACCTTTAAAATTGAAATATGTATAAACTTGTATAAACAAGTTTTTATTTTTATAAATAAAATTTATATCAATAGATCACCTTCACTAAAAAAAAATAATATAAATAAACAATTGGAATTGCACTGCAGCTTATCTTTTTTTTTATTAACTATAAATCAATATTTTTTCCAAACCGGTTAACTTTTAATAAATAAACCTTATCTTTTTTTGTACGTATAAGGCATTTTTATACCCGTACGATAAGTATAGGGCATATTAAAATTGCTCCTCCGTTTATAACAGCTAGAAATAAGTTAGCTAGGTATATTTTCAAATGTATGGATCGGATCAGAATCAAGTTCTTAGTCGATTAAGCTTTGTCCGTTCGTCCGTCCCTCCCTCTGCCCATCAGCAAGGTTACTCAAAAATTAAAAAAGCTAGAGTCTTGAAATTAATAGCAAATATTATTGGATCAATTTGTAGGTCCCCTATTTTTTTTGTTGAGATCCAACCTAAACTTCGGGTAGCTCTCGAACTACTAACTTTTTAATCTTCACATTTTTCATATAAATTTTTCAAAAGTTCTACATTGCTTGAAGTAGAGCCATGAACTACTGATAGACGTCATAAAAATATTATTTTTATGGAAGAACTTTTTTCTGTAGCCCCACCCGTTACGGAGTTACAGCCGCACAAAGTTCAAAAAAGCTCTATGTTTAAATTGTTATAACACAAGTTCTATAAGGTATATCTTCAATCTGAAAATGCTATACGATAACTGCTTTTATTAGGTTTACAAATATATATATATATATAATAAATATATATTTGTGCCATACGGTATCTTAATTTACAGTTATGTGAAACTCAAATTTTGCAAAATTCTTGACTCCTTCTATCTTAGAAACGGTTAAAGTTAAAAACTGAAATTTTGAGAGGAGTTAGGTCTTTCAAAATAAGTATAACTTATTTCAGAAAATAATTTTGTAGCTGTAAGGGGTTTAGGACCTCTAAGTGTTTTTAAACACCTATAACTAATTCTAAAAGTTATTTCTTGTCTCAAAATTTCAGGTTCCTTCAAAGCGTGCCGGAGTTATGAAAAAAGAAATATCATGCTAAATTTGGTTTTAACATAACGGTAAATTTAAATAGTAAATTACAAAATATTGCATAATTTTGATATTGTTTTATAGAGATAAGAAAATTTCCGGTCTTCTAGTGTTTTTAGATTGTAAAACTACTAGGCAGAAACTGAGATATTTACATCTCCAAATAGGGCTTTTTAACAATTTTGGGGGGCTGTAACTTTGGAACCATATACAATTAAAAAAAACCATTAACACACATAAAAATATATTACTGGAGCTTTAATTTTTTTGCCTTGCCGAAGAAAAATGTGTACAGGTAGCTAAGTTACAGGTGTTTAAAAATATCAAATTTTCAATTTTTGAGGCCTAATAGCTCATAAAGAGGAGGTGGTACAAAAAAATTTTCTGATCAAACTTATACTAATTCTAAAAGTTCCTTCTTGCCTTAAAAATTCAAGCTCCTATCTAGAAGCGTGCTGGAGTTATGAAGGTAGAAAAATCATGCAAAATTTGATTTTCACATAACGGTAAATTCAAATACTAAATTAAATACTATGTATAATTTAAAAAAAATTCCTGTCGAATGTTGTTTTCAGATTACAAAAATGTTAAGCGAAACATGAAATATGCGCATTTAAAAAAAGGGCTTTTCCAAAGTTTGAGGGGCTGTAGTTCCCTGATGGAAAGGGGTACATGAAAAAGTTGTTCCACAAAATTAATTTTTTTATGAGACCTACCCATGGTTAAAATTTTTTTTCTCTAACTTTAACGGTGTAGAAGTTTTGTAAACAGACGGACGGACGGACGGACAGAGTGAAACTAATAGGCACATTTTTCCAAAAATTTTTTTGGAAATGTGCTAGAAAAGAGAAAATACCCAAAAAAATAAAAAAAAAATTCATATAAACTGGTTTCAATATTTAATGAGAAAATTAATAGAGCCGTAACTCATATGTTTTAAGACAGTTGATTTAAAAGTTAAATTTTTAAAAGTTTATTATTTAAAAATTAATATCTTTGTTTCGTTTTTACAAAATCTCGTTTTTTTTAATTTGGGCGGCCCCAATTTAAAAAAAAAAAACAAAAAAAAAGAGATTTTGTAAAACGTGATTCTGTAAAAATGACATTTTGTAAGAACGAGATTTTGTAAAACGAGATTTTGTAAAAACGAAATTTTGAAAACCGAGATTTGGTATTAGACCCAATATGTTTTCTCCTTATATTTAAAATTAATTTACACAATATTTTGTATACAATTAATTTACACATTTTAAAAAAAAATTTTTATATTACAATAATTTTCTTATCAATATAATTTTTTACTTAATAATAAATCAAAAACGGCAAATCAACCGAACACGAGGAACCTTAATAGAGAAACTGATGTTTTGTATGTAGATATCTTCATATCGTATAAATTTTTGGAAATCTATATTTGTTTAAGTAATCTGTTATTTTTATTACTTTTAGCATATTATTCTGCTTATATTATCTCCTTTTCTATTGCATACATGTCATTTTTCAACAGTGTATTCAATTATGTAATCTCTCATTACAGTACTATATAAGTATCTATTTCATTAATCATGGAAACAACAATTCATAGAGATTTTAATGATGTTATCATTTTAAATAGTAGTAATCAAAATTTTACAGGCGTGGTTAAATTATTAAATAATTATCACACAAACTCAGACTTTTTCATTATAAGTGCAGATATTTTTTGTTTTATTGTAAATATTCTTAATCTTTATTTAATATTATTATACATTACCTATATATTATTCGATATTATTATTATATTATACTTATACTAAAAAAGGGAGACCATAAATAGAGATTTTAGTGATATTATCAATTTGAATTGCGACATAAAAGTGCAATATTTTACAGACGGTGTAATTTATTAAGTAATTTGTATAAACATAATTTTAATATTATCATTATATAACACCAGCATAGTTTTTTGAGTCCCTTTTCTGAGAAAACTATTTAAAAATGACCCAAAAACCGATCTACATGGGTTTTGGGTCATTGAAAGAATGAAGAGAGGAGAACAATTCAATTGTTAAACCTTTTTAATCGAGATGGTAGTTTAGGAAATACAACTTATCAATTCATGTCACATCTGCATTTTTTTACACGACGTTCTATGTATTTACATATTAATTCTTTCCTTCTTTTTAGTACTTGCTTTTTATTAGTTCGTAAATCATAGTAGTATTTTTTGCGGTACGTACTTATTTATACTTCAGAATGTAATATTCATTTGTATTTGTCTCTCGCATATAAGTTAACATAGTTAACAAACCTCAGAGAATCACTACGTCCCTGAATAATTGTCTGATGTTTTGCTTACATCGTGTGATTATAATTCTAAAAAATGCATCATACGATGTAAGCAGAACACTTAGATAATTAAAGAATAAAACTAAATATTTTTATCAATACCATTATTAGTCAGTATTATTTTAACATTCATGGAGATAGGGTTAGGAAGAAAACCCAGAAATAAAGAAAAAGTTTGTTAAATCCAAAAAAGGAAAAAAGGAAGTTTTAATTTAAAATAAAATAAGGAAAAATTAACTTATATATGATTTAGTATTGCATATTTGTATTATACTTAATATAGAATATGAAATATGGATATATAAATATGAAGGTGTAAAATTGGATTGGATTGGTGGATTTTATTAATTTTAATTTTTTTTAAATTTTGTTTGAAAGTTTGTATGATAGCAGTTTTTTTTAGTACACTAATAAAAACAATTATAAGCTAGTGTATGTCTTTTTAGTATTTTATTTTGAAGTGATAAATTTTTAATATTTATTATCTACATATATTAGTTTATAATATTTACAAAATAATAGTTATAAATTTAGCTTAATTAGCGATCTGACTCATGGCCCAGTGGTTAAGTCGCCAACCTTTCAATCGAAGGGTCTTGGGTTCAAACCCTGGTCAGGTCATATAAATAAAAAATATGTAGTAATTTTATATCGTAATAATGTATATAGTATATTTAATAGTAGTAATAATAATAACAATAATAATAATAATAATAATAATAATAATAGTAATAATAACAATAATAATAATAATAGTAATAATAATAGTAATAGAAATAATAATAATAATAGTAACAATAATAATAGTAATAAAAATAATAATAGTACTAATAATAATAATAGTAATAATAATAATAATAGTACTAATAATAATAATAGTAATAATAATAATAGCTGCTACACTGGAACTATCTTTGGTTATATCATGCAGTAAGGTGTTATATACTATTGCACGTTGTAATCCATTGATGGCCTTGACTCTGTAGTAAAATAATAATAATATTAATAACAATACTAATACCAATAATAACAGCCGCTACAGTGACAGTGGGGGTTGCCTTCAATAATTACCTCATGTAGTAAGGTGTTATATACTACACATGTTGTAACTATTGTAACGGCTATAACCACTGTTAGCAAATAGTAATAATAATAGGCGGATTCATTGTTTCCTTACAGTCGCACTCCCAATTCAATGTTTCCGTATCCATTTCCTATCCTTTTCTATCCTTACTCCCTGCGTTTCCAATCCAATATACTGCGTTTGTAGGTAAGGGTTTCATCCCATTATATTGGTTAAAGGGGAGGTGGGTTTAGTCAGTACTGACACTAACAATGGGGAAATTCGTGGTGTCTTTGGAAGATTCCCACCTCCCTTAGAAAAATAAACAAATCGACAGAGTAAAAATAAACAATCAACATAAGTAAGTTGTATTAAAATTAACCTATATTCAATGTGCAATTAATTCCAATTTTTGTTTTTGTTATTGGAATTTTATGTTTTGTTTTTGATAAAAATATATGTACATGTGTGATTTTATTTAAACATAAACCATTTACTCAGAGGAGTGTGGGTGCACATTCAAAAATATTTGACAATATAATTTTTACAAAAAAAACATTAAATTATTAAAAAAAATTGTATTCTATTTTAATTTATATATAATATGTCTACGAGTATATGTATGCATGTATAATAATCAGAACAAAAAAAAAGCTATTTTTTTTGCTACTTCTTTAATACTTTACATGTAACCATATTACATAATATCATCTGATATATACATACATACATATTATGTAAGTATGCATAAGTATTATCTAAGTATATTTTTAATAAATGTGAATGTATTACGTTTGTTTATATGTATGTATATTTTTATTAATAAATAGAAATTTTTAAGTTAAAAAAAAATTGTACTCTGTGGTAGGAAAATAGGATATACTTCCGCAGAGGGGTGATCATCGATTTAGATGACGTCATCATATAACGGTACTTTATATCTCTAAGTTTCCGAATATAAGTTAAAAACAGTTATCTTTTTCGATCAAATTACAAATTAATAATTTTTTTTTATTTCGCAACTTTTTCATTTAATTCATTAACCTGTCGAATGAACTATCAAATTACTCTGAGAAACCTATTCAAAATTATTTCCCAACATTCAAATTCACGCGTCAGCATAAATGCAGTTCAAAATTATTTCCCAATATTCAAACTCACGCGAGTTATGTGATCATACAATCACATCACCCAATCTAACATTACGTAACAGCATCTGTATAAGCAACATTTAATAATTAAATTAAACTCTAATAAAACATATTACAATACATTAACCTTATTTAAATCAATTGTCACTTAAATTATAATTATGTATCAAATTACAATATATGAACTTTCAAATTTAACTTTCTCATAACATTATTTCCTGTTTGTGAATAATATTTTAATAATTTTGTATAATTAATTGCTTAGATTGCACCTTTTAAAGTATATAAAAACAATGTAAAATTATAATCAATTAATTAAGTTTGGATAAAGGAATAAAGAACAACTTTTGGTACAAAAAAAATTAATTGTTTTTTTTAAAGCTTTCGTGATCGAAATACATAGGTGGCGCAGTCGGCAGGATCCAAAAACAGTGATCCTTCAAAAAATTTACAACGGTTAATTATAAATTATAAAGTGTAATTACTAAATAAAAAAAAATTTTGTTTTACTATTTAATTTAATAAATAAAATTTTAAATTAAATATAAATTAGCTTTAATATCAAAACTGTGTTTAAAATTTAATATTAAAATCATAATAATAAAAAAAAAAAAATTACAATCATTTTTATAACAAAGGAATATTGTTATACAAAATTGTGGAACTTTTAAAATTTTAAAACCACAATGGAACATTGCGAAAATTTAAAATATTTCAAAAGTCAAAAAGGGAAAAAAACAAAATATACATATAAACATTATTTGTGAAAAAAAAAAAAAATTTTTTTTGGAAACTCAAAACACTTCTGGAAAGATCAACTGGTGAACTTCAGTTCTTTGAATTGGATCCTATATAAAAAGAACCTACAATCTAGATACGTACAATGAATATTTTTCTTCTCGTGGTCACGTAAGTCAAAAGTAAGTCCTTAAGTCACGTAAGTCCTTTCTTAATTCAATTCTTACAATAAAAAAAAAAAAATATATATATATATTAAAATTTTAAATTAACAAGTAAATGTAACAGTAAGTCGATGCAACCGACTTATTAATACCCTACACCTGAATAATTCGAATTAAATTAAAAATCCATAAGTTTTTTTGGCAGTTGCTTGAACTTCTTCCCTTTTTTGTCTTATTCAACTCGAATTTCAGGAACGTAAAAGAGGCATCCTCTTGGGATATGCTTGACACCTTTGCAAAAAATTTTAAGTTTCTATCTTTATTAATTAATAAGATTGTTAGTTCTTGGGAGGTGTGTGTCAGGTACCCGAATTGCCACTCCAATTCATCGAATCCATCTCAGGAACATAAAGAAAACATGCCAGAACACCATTGTAGTAAATTTAAAGGTTCTATTTTTGTTGGTTTTGGAGATATGCTCGTTGCTCTTGTGCTCGTCCGGAAGTATCCAAAATACGAACCCATGGTTCCAATTCTTTCAAATGTCAGTTTCCACTTTTACAGAAAAGGAAATATAACAGAACACCTTTGTACTAAAAAGAAAAGTTCTATCTTTGTTGGTTGTGGAGATATACTCGTTAGCTCTGGGGCTCGTCCGGAAGCTTCCAAGATTTGAACCCATGGACCAAATCCTCACAAATTTCAGAAACATAAATCAAACATGAAGGAATACCATTCTGCCTAATTTAAAGATTATATCTTTGTTGCTTTTGGAGATAATATCATTTGCTCTGAGGTTCGTTCGGAAGCTTCCAAAATCCGAACCCAGGGACCAAATCCTCTCAAATTTCAGAGACCTAAATCAAACATGAAAGAACACCATTCTGCCAAATTTAAAGGTTACCTGCTCTGGTGCTCGTTTGGAAGCTTCCAAAATCCAAACCCATTGACCAAATCCTCTTAAATTTCAGAGACATAAATCGAACGGGAAGGAACATCATTGTACAAAATTTAAAGGTTCTATCTTTGTTGATTTTGGAGATAATCTCGTTTGCTCTGGGGCTTGTTCGGAAGCTTCCAAAATCCAAACCCATGGACCACATCCTCTTAAATTTTACAGACATAAATCAAACTGGAAGGAACATCATTATAAAAAATTTAAAGGTTCTATCTTTGTCAGTTTTGGAGATAATCTCGTTTGCTCTGGGGCTCGTTCGGAAGCTTCCAAAATCCGAATCCATGGACCAAATCCTCTCAAATTTCAGAGACCTACATGAAAGAATACCATTCTGCCAAATTTAAAGGTGCTATCTTTGTTGATTTTGGAGATAATCTCGTTTGCTCTGGGGCTTGTTCGGAAGCTTCCAAAATCCAAACCCATGGACCAAATCCTCTTAAATTTCAGAGACATAAATCGAACGCGAAGGAACATCATTGTACAAAATTTAAAGGTTCTATCTTTGTTGGTTTTGGAGATAATCTCATTTGCTCTGGTGCTCGTTCGGAAGCTTCCAAATCCAAACCCATGGACCAAATTTTCTTAAATTTCAGAGACATAAATCGAACGGGAAGAAACATCATCATACAAAACTTAAATGTTATATCTTTGTTGGTTTTGGAGATAATCTCATTTGCTCTGTTGCTCGTTCGGAAGCTTCCAAAACCCAAACCCATGGACCAAATTCTCTTAAATTTCAGAGACATAAATCGAACGGAAAGAAACATCATTGTACAAAATTTGAAGGTTCTATCTTTGTTGGTTTTGGAGATAATCTCGTTTGCTCCGGAATCATTCGGAAGCTTCCAGAATCCGGACCCATGGACGGATTTTGTCCACATTAGCCTTCCTTTCGTAATTAGTAACCAACTATATAAATTTCATCAAGATAGCTTCATTAGTTTTTGAGTTATGGTGTAAACGGACGGACGGACGGACTTCGCTAAATCGACTCAGGCGGTGATCCTGATTCAGAATATATATACATGTCTATACCTAACTCGCTTCCTTTTGAACACCATACCAAAGTTAATATACCCTATACTTAATGTGTAAGGTATAAAAATTATAAAAAAAAAATTTTTTTTTCAAATTTTATTAAAGAAATATTTTAAATAAAGTACTAAAGTACCTAAAATAATATTTTCACTGCGATTCAAGCCTATTCTTTGACACCTAAGGTGAGGCTGTCTTAGGCACAGTGAACAACAAAAAAAAATATTTTGTTTTTACTTACAAATAATAAATTAAATAAATAAATAAATATATCTTAATAAATAAATTGTTTGAAATCATAAATAAATTCTTTAAAAAATATATAAATTTTTATTATTTTCTTTTAAAATCAAATTAAATAAATAAATAAATAATAAATAAATATCTGTTTTAAATAGATAAATTATTTTATTAGTATATAATAATATAAAACATATTTAAATAAAATATTTAAATTGTTTCAAAGTATATATAAATTTTATTATTTTTCTATTTGCTTTAAATAAATAACTTGTTTTAAAATTATAAATAAATTTTAAATATATATAAATCTTAATGAAAATTGAATATTTGTTTTTAACATTATAAATAAATTCTTTAAAATTGCATTATTTTTCCGTTTGTTTTAAATAAATTGTTTTAAAATATAAATAAATTGTTTTAAAATAAATTCTTTAAATATACATAAATTTTTCAATAAATAAAATGTTTTAAAATTATAAATAAATTCAAACTTTTAAATTACAAATTCCTCTTAAAATAAAAAGAAAATTTTTCTGTAAATGTTTAAAAGGTCAAAAGATCTCAAACCTAGAGTTGTTCCATATTCTCTTAGAAACTTATCTAATAATTTACTACAAGCTAGTACTGCTGCTACATTAGACTTTGAAAGTGATCTTGATAATAACCAAATTTTAAACCTTGGTGATTGTTTAAATACAAGCTTAAATTCTGTACATAGTTTTAACTCGTACGATTCACAAAACATAACCATAATGCAAGAAAATAGTGAAGCTATCAATCGTGTATATAATAGTCTTAGAATACCAGATGCAATAAAATATTTACCCAGATTGTTCCAGGCCAATGAAGTTCTTAATATGTACGGGACTCCATTAGAATGGGAAAAAATAAAAGAAAATCTTTTTCTACATTACTCTGACAAAAGGAACGAGGCCTCTCTCAAAAAGGACCTATATATCCTAAAACAGAACAACAAAACAGTGAAAAGTTTTTATTCTGACGTTATAGAAATCCAAGCTACCATGTTTAACCATATTAACATACATGAGAAAGATCAAAATGTTATTGCTGCAAAGAAAGACCTTTACAATGAAATGCGTCTTAACTTTTTCTTATCTAGGGACTAAAAGAACCATTAGGATTAACAATCCGTGCTATGCAACAACAGCCTCTAGCACTCTTATTTTCCTATTGCATCAAGGAACAAAACATATTCTATACGGGAGTCTTTAACCAGCAAATGTCTAAACCAAAACGCGTTCAAAACAATAATTATAGAACTAATAACTTCAGTAATTTCGTAGCACCATATAGACCGAGTGGAGGACAAGCAATAATATCAACTCCTAAAATAACTAGTACTTTTACGCAATCTCCTCAAATAACCAGCAACAACTTCTTTATCAATCAAAGAAATCTACTTACCAGACCACCAGTTAATAACCAAATAGCGCAATACAACAGACCAATAACATCATACCAGCCAAGAGCAACTCCAATGGATCAGCCAGATCAGGAATCAAAATTCAACACAAAGACCAATATTCAATAAAAATAATAACTTTAGACAAAATACGCAATTATCCAATTTTATTAGCGAAGAACTTTTTAACATAGAAGACCAAAATCCAAAAGACGACAACATTTATTCCAACCATAATTTTTATACAAACTTGGATAACCATAGTATAGAAGAAGACAACCATGAAAATTCTGATATAGAAGTAGATGACTCAAATTTTTGCTTGCCTGCCGATTCAGACCTACCGGATACATAGATGTGAATAAACATGGAAATATATTACCATATATAGAAATTCTATGTAATAATAAACCGTTAAAATTCCTAATTGATACAGGAGCTTCCTCCTCTTTTATTAACCCTGACCTATCAGATCCAACTAACAATAGTTACAGCTTTGAATAAACATAAAATAAACAAAAAAATAATTTTACCAATATTTAAAGAATTCCAGCAAGTAGGTGAAATAGAGCTTTTACTCTTTAAATTTCACGGCTATTTCGATGGTTTCATCAGATTAGACATTCTCACTCTTCTAAAAGCTAAAGTAGATATTGCAAACAAAAAATTATTAACCGCAAATACAGAAATAAACCTTAATTTTAAACCTAACTTAACTTCCGAACAAATTCAAATACCACCTACATCAAAGTTTATTGTAAAATTACCAGTAGATTGTACAAATGGCAACATTCATATTAATAATATTGAGATTTGTCCAAAAATAATAGTTTCAGAAGGTATTTATTTAGCAAAAGATTGGTACAGCTTGATAGAAGTTACCAACATTTCAAATAAAGAAGAAACTCTCTATGTCGACCAACCTATTAAAGTACAGCCATTTTTAAAAGGAGAATTTTCCGAGATAAATAACTTCCAAATTAACCATAATTACAATTCGAATATTACTCGTCAGGACTTAATAGACTTAATAAGAACCTCCCATTTAAATAATGAAGAGAAACGAGACTTATTAGCAGTTTGTAAAGAGTACGAAGATATATTTTTAAAGAAGGGCAATCCCTCACCTTCACCAATCAAATTAAACATAATATTAAATTAACAGATGATTCGCCTATTTATACTAAATCTTATCGTTATCCTTATGTTCATAAGGACGAAATCCAAACAGAAATAAAGAACATGTTAAATCAAGGTATAATTCGAAACAGTTACTTCCCTTGGAGCTCACCTGTTTGGATTGTCCCCAAAAACGCGACGCGAGCGGTAAACAAAAATGGCGTTTAGTCATTGACTATCGCAAATTGAATGAAAAGACCGTGAGTGAGAAATACCCCTTGCGTAATATAAATGAAATATTGGACAAGTTGGGAAAATGTATTTACATTTTAACCCTAGATCTCGCAGGCGGATTTGACCAAATAGCGATGAATCCTACAGATATACAAAAAACCACATTTTTGGTAGACAGAGATCATTACGAATATATTCATATGCCTTTTGGTCTAAAGAATGCGCCATCCACATTCCAACGTGTGATGGACAACGTGTTAAAAGATCTAGTTGGACGAATATGTCTCGTTTATTTCGACGACATAATAGTTTTTTCAACATCTCTCCAAGAACATTGTGAGAACCTTCGAAAAGTATTTAAAAAACTGCAAGAAGCAAACCTTAAGGTACAACTAGATAAATCAAAATTTATGAAAAAGGAAATAGCCTTTCACGGTCATCTTGTAACAACTGATGGAGTAAAACCGAATCCTTATAAAATTCATGCTATAAAGAAATTTCCTTTACCCAAGACCCCCAAAAGAAATAAAATCCTTTCTTGGTCTCCTAGGATATTACAGGAAGTTTATTAAGGATTTCGCGAAACTTACCAAACCCTTAACCGAATGCTTAAAAAAGGGTAAGAAAATTACACTAGACGAACGCTATATAAAAACATTCGAAACTTCCAAGGATATTCTAATAAATGACCCAATCCTGCAATACCAGGACTTCACAAAACCCTTCATAGTCACTACTGATGCAAGCAACTTCGCCATTTGTGCCGCCCTTTCACAACCATAGGACAAGATGAACCAATCTGCTATGCAAGTAGAACATTGACAAGCTCTGAAATTAATTACTCAACCATAGAAAAGGAACTATTGGCCATAGTCTGTGCAACAAAATACTTTCGGCCCTACCTCTTTGGAAACAAATTCAAGATAGTAACCGACCACAAACCTTTAGTTTGGTTAAAGAACCCAACTTAAGACTTGTTAGATGGCGATTGAAACTCGAGGAATTTGATTATGAAATCATATACAAAAAGGCGCAATAAATTCAAATGCCGATGTTTTAAGGCGCATTAAAATTGATGAAATGCATAAACACGATCTAGATGCAAATTCTACTGTACAGGGAACATTCGGATCAACTGTTCACTCACCTTCAGAAGACATGAACGATGGAATTCCCGTTGCAATCCAACCACTAAATTAATTTAACCATCGGCTAATATTGCTAATTTCGGACAGAAAACCTCCAACTCAAGTTCAATTACCCTTTCGAAATAAACAAAAACGAACTATAAGATTACCAAATTTTACAGAATAAACCATAACCGACATTTTAAAGAAATTTGTACCTCATAATAAACTAACCGCTATATATACAGACGATTCTACCTTCAAACTTATTTAAAGTTCTTTTTCAAAACATTTTTCTAACCATTCGTTGTACCGACTTAAAACCATTCGTTGTACCGACGTATTAAAAGATATAACTAGTGAAGATGAACAGGATACAACAATTAGGGACTATCACTTAAAAAACAATCATAGAGGTATCACTGAAACAATACTTCATCTCAAAAGAGAATTTTATTTTTCATTAATGAAAGAAAAAATTAGTAAGATAATAAATAATTGCGATACTTGTAATTTATTAAAATATGACCGTCACCCACTTAAACCAAAGTACGAAGTACCTGCAGTCGCTAAAAAACCTATGCAAATTCTACATATAGACATATATTCAATAAATAATAAACAAATATTAACAATAGTCGACAAATTTTCTCGAATCGCGGTAGCCTACACGGTATCTAACAGAAATAGTTTAAATATAATCAAATCTCTAACACATTTTTTCAGCATTCACGGCATTCCAGAAACAATTTTGTCAGACCAAGCACCAAATTCACATCAACAATATTTCAAGATTTTTGCGGACAATTTAATATTGACCACCACATTACACCATTTCAACAAACTAGTAGTAATGACATCGTAGAAAGAATGCATTCTACTTTAACCGAAATATATAGAATAGTACATGAAAAATCAAGAGATAAAGATCATGACGACATCTTGAACGAATGTCTAATAACTTATAAGAATGCAGTACATTCTACAACTAACACCATACGAATTATTTTACGGAAGACCATATGGTTAGGTTAGGTTAAGGTGGCTGCCAAAAAGGAACACTTAGACCGTATTTGGTGCATTGTGATACCACATAGAAGCTATTCTATCCAACTCGTTAAAACCAATTTGAGCTTGTTGCAAAGCGAAGAATACTCTTAACGGTTTTACCTGCCAGATCGCTAAGGCTGTCAAAAAGATATTGCCCAAATGGGTATTCCTTATTACCGACAAGGCCGGGCATGTGCACAGGACATGGAGAGTAGTTTCCTCCTCTTCTTCATCCTTCATCCTAGCCTCTACAATAGTCGTTTGCGGATAAGCCAAGTCTTCTGACATGCTTCCCTATTAGACAGTGACCGGTGATTATACCCATTGTCATTCCAATGTCTGCCCTTTTGAGAGAAAGCAGATCATTGGATCGTCTTAAATCGGTTTTGGGCCATATCAATCTTGTGGTATTGCACGAGGTCAAGTTTGACCTTTTGTAATTTACCATATCCGTTATTTCCTTCCGAAATAACGTTTTGCTTGTGGATAGAGGTACCCCTAGCCCTGCGCTATCCGGCAAAACTTGTAAGGTTGTGCCAATTCTTGCGAGTTCATCAGCTTTTTCATATTGCGGAATACCTCGATGACCTGGTACCCAACAAAGCTGAATGCTAAACTGCCTGGCCATCTCATTAAGAAGTTTTCGGCAGTTTATTACAGTCTTCGAGGTTGTGCATTTTGATTCCAGAGATTTTAACGCAGCCTGACTGTCTGACATAATACGTATTTGCTTCACAGTCAAAGCGCTTCTATTCAGTAGAATCAAGGCTTCTTGAATTGCCATAATTTCCGCTTAGAAGACACTACAATGGTCTGGTCATCGGAAATTATGACTGATATTCAGATTATCTGAGAAGACCCCGCATCCTACACTGCTGTTCATTTTTGAACCATCAGTGTAGAATTGTACTCCTTCGAAAGTCATCACTGTGTTCGAGTTCCAACTCTCACGGCTTGGGATGCTCGTCACATGAGATTTCCTGAAGAAGTAAGTGGGGGACGTGTAGTCCACCAAGGCGGGAGTGGACTTGAATTGGTTTTTTTTGTTTTTCTTTATTTATTTTCAAATTTATATCTTACTTACTAATTACATTTTTACAAAATTTATACATCTACATAATTTAATTATAACTATTTCAAGTAATTTAATTTTATTGTAAAACATTTTTAAATATAAAGTAAATGCAAACAGTTCCTATTTTTTTTTTACCCAAGCCGAAGCCGTCGGGTTTTAAATGGCTAAAAATATTTCAAAAGTAATTTACATGTTTTTAATTTTAATTTTCGCTCAATATTTATATATGTATTAAAATTTTTATTTTCGCACTCAATATTACTATATTATATAAATCTGTTTTTCTTCTCAATTTTTCATGAAAGAGTATATTATTTTATTACAAATTACTATAGAAAGGTGTAACAAAACTGAATTGAATTGAATTAAGAAACCACAGTAACATACAATTTAGGCGGAATATATGATATCAACAATTTTTTTTTTATACAAGGATAGGTTTTCAATTGATTTGATAACGTTCGGTAAATCATTAAATATTTTTAAACAATTAAAGAGACAATTTGTCTTTTGTTTGTTAATTTTAAATAACGAGCCAAAATATAAGTTTCGCGTTTACAGATATTTTCAAAACTGAGGTATTTTTGACAATAGATCATACTACTGGGATACAATATGGGATACTTATGAATTATTTTGATCGATTTTTTTATTAGAATTTCAATTCTTTTCAGGTGAATTTGTGGTGCCCCACTCCAAATTGGATTAACATAAACTACATTAGACAAAATATACGAAGAATATATTACAAAAAGTGTTTTCTTATCAAACAAATTACTTAAACTTCTTAAGATAAATACATATGGTGAAATTTTTTTACAAATATATTTAATATGCTCTTCCCATTTGATTCTGGAGTCAATAACAACAAGACCTAAATAATTATGACTCCTCACTACATCTATTTTTAAATTTCTATATTGGAAGATAGGTTCATGAAATATTTTGTTCTCAAAAAGTAAAATTTTGGTTTTTTTTACATTAAGTAATAATTTATTCTTATGAAGAAATTCTTCGATTACTGCGAGATCTTCTAATATTGAATTTTTCAACTCAGATTCATTGCTTTTTGAATATTTAATGACTGCGTCATTCGCAAAGAGTGATGGGATTCCATTTAAGTTAAGACGTGCAAGGTCAGCAATGTACAATTTAAAAAAATAGGACCTAATATTGAACCTTGTGACACGGCTTTATTTATTGTTTCAATTTGACTTACGGAATTACAAATGCGGACACATTGCGATCTTTTTTTTAGATATGATTCAAAGAATTTTAGTTGTTCAGGAGAAAAGTTCAGGCAAGACAATTTATGTAGTAAAATGTCATGATCGACACAATCGAATACCTTTTGCATATCAATAAAGGTACAAGCAGTGAATTTACCATTATCCGTACTCTTAGTTATAAATTCATTCAGAGATAGACAAGCGGATGTTGTGCTTGAGTTCTTTTCAAATCCGTATTGCTCCGGGTGCAATATATTATTGAGATGTATAAAGGATGTTAATCTGGTTTCCGTAATTTTTTCAATAGTCCAAAAATTTTTGAAAGTGAACTTAACACCAATATTGGCCTATAATTCAAAGTATTGGTGGCATCACCAGCTTTATAAATATGTGTAACAATTGCTTTTTTAAGGCAATGAGGAAAGTTACATGTTTCAAAACTTTGGTTAATAAATTTCACCAAAATAGGTGCCAATGTCCCTGCAAACACCTTAATAAATGTTGTCGAAATGCCATCGTACCCCGTTGCAGCAGACAATTTTAAGGAATGAATGGTCGTATTAACTTCATCTATGTTTGTTGGACTAAGATCAAAATTAGCATGCAGGTTACGACGAAACAAATTTGAGTAATGATGTTATCAATTGGTATATTGAGATTATCCGTTATTGTCGTAAATGTATTATTCATTATTTCAGCTATTTCTTCCGGCGATGACACGTTACGGTTTTCATGGTTAATAACGTTTACAGTATTATTAAGAGTTTGGTCACTAGTATTCAATATTACTAATTTATATATTCCCCATAATTTTTTAGGGTTTCCTGGATCTTTCCTGATTTGTTCAGAGTAAAACATCGTTTTAGCAGCTACAATCAGCTTCTTTACTTTTCCCCTCGATGTGTTATATAATTCAGCAATACGTGGATTATGAGGATATTTTTTTTTAAATTTGCCAAATGAATCACGAATTTTCATCATTTGTAATATTTTCGCAGTCATCCACTCATGTTTCTTTTTAAATTTTTTTAGCGAAAGAATACAGGTATATTTCTTGACTAATTGAGTTAATATTTCAAGTACTTCATCAAAAGATTCATAAGAGCTCAGACTATTCCATATTTGATCTTTAGTTAAGCCCTCAGCCCTCAGTTTTTGTATTGATAAAGGTTTCTTTAAGAGGATTTAGGTCAACACTAATAAAAAACATTTGATGGTCAGATAAATTGGTATCCCCGATATGAAAAAAATACTCGTAATTTAGCATATCAGTAATTAAATGAGCAATGACAGTCTTTGACATGATACCGACTCTTGATGCGAACTCTGGTTTTGTCTGGTTACATATGGAAAACCCATTACTCAAAAGAGTATTACAATAAAATTAATGTTAAAATCACCTACTATTATAGAATTTTTATTTGAAAGAGTAATTTCGTCAAATTTATTTATAAAATCATCTATTTTTGTGTAATGAGATCTGTAACACGCAATAATATTGATGTTTAATAATTTAACAATAATCAAAAAACTTGATTGATAATACTCTGTTTCAGTTACTATTGCACTACTTATAGAATTCTGCACAAATATTGCAACACCTCCGTAAGAATCTTCTCTATTAGAAAAATATGCAGTATATCCTGGTAAATTAAAAAATTTATTTTCTTCTTTCAACCATATTTGCGATAGTAAAATAATATATGAAGCTATTAAAGATTCAATTTCAAATAATTTTTTCCTTAAACTTTGTATGTTAAGATAAACTATATTAAAATTTTTTTTATAACTATGCAATATATTTTCGAATGACCCTGTAAAATTTTGTATTTTCATACCATAATCAAGACTTGTCACATTCATTGTAAAAAAACCGTACTAATATGTTAAGATAATGTAATGCTAATGAAGAAGTTAGAAAGACAATAAAACCTATTACAATTGTTGTTGCTATTTTTTTTCGATAATATTAACAATATAGTTATGAGCGCTTTGATATAATATAATCACTCTTTCAGTGTTATAATAATTTTTGACTAGTATACAATAATTTCTGTTCATCAAGGCGTATAGATTAAATTTAATTTTAAATATTAATTGTGTAGTGTAAATTTTTTATAAATTCTAGTATAATTTAATTTTATGTTTTTAAATATAAGAAAAAATATGATAAGTTTTATAATAAAAGTAAATATAATAATAAAAATTATTAAAAGCAGTTTAGATTTATACAATGGAGATTTATATATTGAAGCAATTATATAGTAAAGAAAAGTGCAAATATATTTAAAGTTTAAAATAAATTTAAAATTCTTATTATATGTTAATTCTAAGTTTATAATATTAGAAAAAATTGATAATTTTAATAATAAAATTAAGAATAATGAATTATTATCAAAAATTAAAAACGTGTTTTCTTCTTTTGATGTTTTAGGTAGGAAAAAGAAAATTGTTGAGTTTTGAGTGAAATTTGTTAATTTTAAAACATTGATGTTGATTGATAATCTTATTAAAAAAACATTTGTCAGGCAAAATGTTTAGAAAAATAAATAATGTTTTTAGGTTATAAAAATTCAAAATAAGTTTACGTATTATTTCAAGTAATGTTTTACATAAAAAAAAGCAAAGTATTGAGCATAAAATTGTTGAGTGTAATTTGTTAATTAATGAATATTGATATAGATTGATAATTTAATGAGTATTTAAAAAAAAATTTCAAAAAATATTTGGTTGGCAAAAAGTTTAGAAAAGTAAATAAAGTTTTTAGGTTATAATCACAAATACGTAAATAAACTTACATACTATTTTAGATAATTTAATATAATAATTTTTTTTAATTAAGTTGAAATAAGAATAATAATTAAGTGAAAACTTTATGAATACTAATAATATCTTTATATGAAGAAATTTTATAAACCTTACTTCCTTCCTTTTCACGTAGAAAAAATGTGCTGTCTCTAATCCAAAGAAATCGCAAGTTTCTGGATACTTTAATCTCCTTCGCTTCTTTATACAGGTTAGCTTGAAACGGTGTAAGTTGATGTTGAAAGAAAATTTGTCTGTTATCTTTGCCAATATTCAATTCAGAAGTAAATATATGTTTAAATTTCTTTTTAGCATCCATAAATTCTTCCTTCGATTTATTTGTTTTTAGTTCCAAAAGGTATAGTCCATTGGTTGCCTTTGTATTTTTGTTAAATATTGTTATTGGACTGTTATTTTGGATTTAATTTTTCCCCTATTTTCAAAATTATTTCTTTTGGATTATCCAAATTATTAGGAAGATCTGCTACAACAATGTTATTTCTGATTTTATCTTGGGATATTTCATTATGTAATCCTTCCATTTTGTTTATTTTATATTCTAGTTGACAATTTTTCTCTTCGACACTAGCCAATTGTTTTTTTAATTCTATATTATCTCTTTTTATCTCTTTATTTTGCTCTATCAAATCATCCAGTTGATCTGCATTAAACTTCTGGGATTTTCGGATGTCAGTTACTACATTTGTAAGTTTTTTCAGAAATGCAGCTAAAATTTTATCCAAAATAAAGTTTTGAAAATCAAAGGCAGATAGTTCATCAACAGAATCAATGGTTTCTAAGATGTTATGTTGCTCTATAATTTTGCCAGCATCAGAACTGCCTTCATTTACAATTACATCAACTTCATCAATTATTGTTACATTAGCTTGAGAAGGACATACCTTACACGTCCAACTTACTCTTCTGGAAATTACGTCCTTGTAAGTTGTCTCGCTGATTCCAGCACATTTCAGGTGATGCGGTGCTTGACATGTTCCATTACAAATTAATTTTTTTTGTAGTAATTTAATAATACGCGGTGATTCCAAAAAATGTATTATTTATCAATTTATTTTCAACAAATGTTTGAAAATAATGGATGTTTATGATATCCGAGTGTCCTTCTCGTGAATTGATCCACTGGAATGTAGCTTTTAGCCCCACAGCTGTGTTTGTGGCTGGAAATTTACTATAATATTCTACAGGCATCAGATTAAGCATGATGTCTAATGCCGCGGAAGGGGTTGTTATTAAAGAGCCACTAATACATACTGTGGCAGTTCTTTGGACTCTAGCGATTGCCTTGCGGTTAACCTTTTTATCGATTGCCTTCCACCATAATAGGACTCCGTACATAAGAATGGGTCTTACTACGGATGTGTATGACCAGTAAGTCATGTATGGCTGAAGCCCCTATTTCCTACCAATGACTTTTTTACACGAGTAGAGTGCTCTTAAGGCCTTCTTTACTCTTTCTGAGATGTTAGCCTTCCAGCTTAACTTCCTGTCTAGAGTTAGACCTAGAAATTTCGCCGTTTCGTTAAAGGCAAGAGTTGAGCCATTCAACGAAGGCGGCTTTATTTTAGGAATTTTATATTTCCTTGTAAAAAGGACCAGTTCGGTTTTTCGTGGATTTACTGACAGTTCACAGTCTGTAGCCCATGTTGTGATTTTGTTAGTGCAAGTTGCAAAACGTCCCTGAGATGATCAGGGAACTTGTCACTGACCACAACTGAAACATCGTCCGCATTAGCAATTGTTGTGCAGCCTCTTCCTGGATTTTAAGCAGTTTATTTACCACCATATTCCAAAGAAGGGGATATAGCACCCTCCTTGCGGAGTCATCTTTTCACAAACCTTTTTGCTGAAGCGTTGCCTAAGTTGGCACTGATGGCCCTGCTCTTTAGCATATTAGCTATCAGTGCTTTTAGCTCCGAATCAACTTCTAGGCTTATGAGTGCGTCTACAATTACTGCCTGATTTGACGTTATTAAACGCTCCCTCTATGTCTCTAAAAGCTGCAAGAGTATACTCTTTGCAATTTAAAGATCTTTCAACCGAGCTCGTCAAAGTGTGAAGTGCAGTATCCACTGACTTCCCTTTACAGTAAGCATGTTGAGATGATTTAGAACACAAGCCAGCTCTGAGCTGTTATTTGTGCACCCAGGAAAATGGGTTTTTAAAAGTGATTCCAACGACTGCTCGCTTGTGGTAGCCCAGTGCAATCCTCTTTTTTAAGAAGACTGGGGACCATGGGGTTTGTCGATAGATTTTTCCTAAGTCTAGATACCACGGAGACGTTTTCTATACCTCCGCAGAATAGTCTCCAGGTGTCTCTTTTCGCCTTTTTAAGTGCTTTTTTGTGCTGACTAAGAGCCGTTTTATAAGAGCTCCAGTCCTGTACCTCATTCGTTTCTTTGGCATTATTAAAAGCCCTCCTACTATCTTTCCTTAGAGTTTTGATTTCATCATTCCACCAAGGTGGTTTAGGTTTTCCCCTAGGCTTATTCATGGTACACGAATGCTCTAAGGACTTATTGCAGGCCTTAGTAAAAACGTTTACGAAGCTATTTCGATCCTGCATATTTTCAGGAATTCCAGGTGTTAAGGAGGTAAGCGTTGACTTTAAGTGCCCCCTATATTTGCTCCAGACAGTTCTCTTAGGATTTCGATAGACTGACTTTATAGGAGGACTTTCGTCCAAAATGAACTCAAGGTATCTGTGATCTGCGAAGGAGTGCTCATCAAAAACTTTCCATGAGTTTATTTTAGAATAAATGAAGTCCGAGACTAAGGTTATGTCTAGGACTTCTTGCCTATTACTAGTAACAAAGGTAGGTTCTCCGCCAATATTACAGATAAGAAGGTTAGTACTTAAAATGTAATTAAAAAGTGACTCACCTCTTTCGTTGGTATCCGAACTACCCCAGATGTCATGGTGAGTATTGGCGTCGCAGATTATGATGACCCCAATGTTCATCCTTCTAGCATCCGCTACCAACCCTGCCAGATTGGATGGAGGGAGTGAAACCTGCGAGTCGTGAGGAAGATACGCCGCAACAACCCAGAGCCTTAAGTTTTTAGCTTTAGGCTCGCAGCGACCAGATCAGTATCACTGTAATTATACATAAAAGTTAAATTTAATGTATTTTTAGCAAGTATGCACGCTCTAGGTCTGCATACCTATTTATTATACAACCTTCTTCCAGTTACTGTGTGAAATACCCCCATCCTCTAACCCCTCATCAATGATTGCCAGAATTAAACTATCCTTTGCAATTTCATTGAAAGTCTTCGTTACCTGGTTGCTCCCTAGCAACCTAGCCTTTTTGGAACTACCCTTTGGCTCATCTTGTGACCTCTGTTTCTTGGACATAAGGCCCTTCCATGAACCTGGGATTTGTCCTTCTTGGGGCTTGATCTGGCCTACTACTGTTTTGGCCCAGGCTAAGGATTTCTTTTGCGCCTCAGATAACTGACCAATATTGAGAGAGTTTAACCTCTCCTTAATTTTATAGGCCGACAATTTATCGAAGAAGGCTTGTTTCGACGGGCGCACTTTGCGTACCGTCTTTGGTTTTTCGCGACTTTCCTTAGCACTGCTAGTGCCCGGTTTGGTCGCTTTAATTGCCGACTTTCTGGAAGTCCGGCTAACTCTTTTTTCGAATCTATTTTTTTTTTAATTTGTTCCATATTTGAACCCAGGAGTACGAAGAAAAGGAAGGTCCGATCTATGCAGAGATTCGTATACATAGGGTAAGGCTAATTAATTCGGAGGGTCGCCAGGTACTGCGAATACTCCGTTCGCGACTGGACCTCCGGCCCAGGTTTACCCCAATCCGATGGTTCCGGTAAAAACCGAGGTGTCAGTAATACGATACATAAAGACAGACTCAGTTTAGCTTTCCCTTAGTGCCTAACCACCTAGCTGGTGATTGTTTCCGGTCGGCACCCACAAGGAGTGTTTGGGTTGAGGATTTTTGCCGACCCAATTAACTAACACCATACGAAATATTTTACGGAAGACCTTATACTTTCCTAAAAAAGATCACACCAAATAACGAACATGACTATGTAGAAAAATTAAACGAATTCCAAAATAAACTTTTCCCAGAAATTGAAAAAATAATAGAAAATAAAACAAAAACCTTAATCGAAAAATTAAACAAAAATAGACAAGAACCAGAGGACTATCAAGAAAATGACCAAATATCAGAAAAGAATGCAAAAGAAATAAAATGACACCTAAATTTTCAAAACATAGGGTACAAGAAAATAGGAAAATATTAATAATAAAAAATTCCATAAAGAAAAAATTAAAAGAAAACTTAAATTTCAGAATAATAACAGTGAACGGTCAGAGAGTAGAAATACAGGACCTGAGGGAGAATAAAATACTTACGTTAAAATTAGGCACAGCTAGAACAATAAAAGGTTATAATAATCTATTACATATAGTCAGACTTGATACGTACATACAAACTATTCACAAAATCGAAGACACTATAAATTCGTTAGATGGAGACTCTTTACTACAAGGCTCGATAAACATAACAAAAACAAAATTACTAGATTTAAACCAAAAATTAAATACCTTATATCCAAAGTTAAAAAGAGGTCTTATAAACGGTCTCGGTACCATGAAAAAACTATTACAGGTAGTATGGACGCAAAAGATGCACATAATATTAATAAAGCAATTGACACTTTTAATAAAAATCAAGAAAATTTAAACAAAGAAATAGACAAACAAATAGGAATTAATTATTTAATGCAAGAAAGATTTGTCAATATTACCAAACATATAAATGACCAACAAGAAACCATTTCGCTGTATTTAAAAAAATTACCAACATAAACTTAGAAATAATATAGTACACAATGAATGAGGTTACAATGAAAAATTAGTCATCCGATCTCAATATATTAATCAAATCAACTGTAATATCGATCTTTTAAATAACCATTTGACAAGTTTAGCATAAGCAATAGTACTAGCTCGGTTAAACATTATATCAAAACAAATTCTTAATATAGAAGAAATAAGCGATATCCGAGAAAAATTTAAAAATAATTCAATTCAATTTAATTTAGACGAGAATATGTATCAATTACAGGGTTTACAAGCCTATTATAACAACACTAACATTATTTTCAACATTAAAATTCCAATATTAACTCTGGAACCAGGTTAAAAGGTTACAATGAAAAATTAGTCATCCAATCTCAATATATTAAACAAATCAACTGTAATATCGATCTTTTAAATAACCATTTGACAAGTTTAGCATAAGCAATAGTACTAGCTCGGTTAAACATTATATCAAAACAAATTCTTAATATAGAAGAAATAAGCGATATCCGAGAAAAATTTTAAAATAATTCAATTCAATTTAATTCAGACGAGAATATGTATCAATTACTGAGTTTACAAGCCTATTATAACAACAGTAACATTATTTTTAACATTAAAATACCAATAGTAACTCTGGAACCATCTTCAATGGTCCACGTAATCCCACTTCCTATTAATAGTACAAAAACTATTCATACAAAACATTTTTAAAATATAAACTGCATTCAATATTTCGACAAAGCATGTCCAAGAGTAGAAAAAATATTTTATTGTACGGAATCTACAAACCAAGAAATAACAGAAAAATCCAGCTGTCTTGGCAAAATAATTCAAAACGTTCCAGCCAATTGCACATTAAGAGATCAACTATTTATACCAAAAATCATGCAAAAAGAAGTAAATTACATTCTCACCATGAACAGCTCAGAAATAACAATAAAATCTTCCTGTGAACCTTACCAAATCAAAATAAAAGGCACTAAATTAATACATTACGACAATTGCACTATCGAAATAAACGGATTTAACTATCAAAGCCATAACACAAAACATTGGGATGAAATTCATTTACTACCTTCAATGCCTCTGCAAATCAACTACACGAGCGGCATCCAAGACCTAAACCTACAAAACCTAGAATCATTTCATATAGAAAACCAAAAAACATTAAAATTATTAGTTTCAACATCAGAAAAACAAATCGTCAATTATATTATAATATTAGTAACTTTATTTTTATACCCGTACGATAGGATCGGGTATAATAAAATTACTGCTCCGTTTGTAACACCTCGAAATAAGCGAGCTAGATATACCTTCAAAGGTATGGATCGGATCAGAAAAAAATTCTAAGACTTTTGAGCCATGTCCGTCCGTCCGTCCGTCAGCACGCTAACTCAAAAACTAAGAAAGCTAGAATCTTGAAATTTACACAAAATATTTTGGGAGTAATTTGTAGGTTCCCTATTTTTTTTGGTTGAGTTTGGACCAAGCCTTAGGGTAGCTCTCGAACACCTAACTTTTAGATCTCCACATTTTTTTTGCAATAGAGCTATGAAACTGATAGATGTCACAAAAATATTAATTTTATTTTTAATAACTTTTTTTTGTAGCCCCACCCGTTACGGTGCTACAGCTCCCCAAAGGTTCAAAAAAGCTCTATATTTAAATTGTTATAGCACAAGTTCTATAAGGTATATCTTCATTTTGAAAACGCCAAACGATTACTACTTTTATTAGCTTTAAAAGTATATATACAATAAATATGTATTTTTGGCATACGGTGTCTTAATTTACCGTTATGCGAAACTCAAATTTTGCAAAATTCTTTAACCCTTCCATCTTCTAAACGGTTAAAGTTGGAAACTTGAAATTTTGACAGAAGTTAGATCTTTGAAAATTAGTACGAGTCATTTCAGAAATTTTTTTTGTATCACCCCCCGTTTAGGAGCTGTAAGGGGTCAAAAACTGAAAATTTCCTATTTTTAAACACCTGTAACTTGAACACCTGTTAAAATTTTTTTGAAGTAATACACAAAAATTAAAGCTTCAACATTATATTTTTATTTCTGTTAACAACTTTTTTTAATAATATAGGGTTACTTTATAATTGACGAAAGTGTTACTTGATTTTTTCAAATTTTCTAACAAATTTCATTAACGAATTTTTTCTATTTTGTTTTACTCGATAATTTGAAATTGTTGAGGATATAATGCGTAGTACAAAAAAAATGTAATTAAATAAACAACATAACGGTTGCTTGAAGAATTTTTATTTATATGATATTGATATATATACATACTTATATAATATCATGTTTATTTACATATCGAATATGTCACTAGTGAATGAATGATAAGAGTATAGATGTATATTATATAGCGCCGTATATGTATTTTATTGTACTTATAAGAAATTATTCTGTCAATGGAATATTTAAATATAATATAATATAATATTTAAAATTATATTTACTGTTTTGTACTTAGTAAATTTAATATACATTTACCGCTTAGTATTAAATGGTACTATAGAATATTTGAAAAAGTTTTGGATTGATAATCGTTATGTGGAAGGTTAGAATCTGCTTTTGAAGAATGTACATATAAACATATAGTTTGAATATATGTACAACCCATAGTTCTAGAAATTATCAAATTCACCCAAATTATTTTAAAATACTAAAATATTAAAAAAATAATATTGTAAGCAGACTGACAGGCTGTGAACATACTAACGGTTCGTACGGGTATCTAAGAGTTGACAAAGTCAACTGTATTCTTCCTCGTTTACTATAAATATTCTAATATACCTCTCTTACAAGAAAATTTCAGAAAAACAATTTAGTATTCCAGTCACAAATATTACCACACAAAATAACATTCCAGAGGAATCGCCAACTCTCCGATGGCCGACACTTCACACAAAAGGGGGAGGAGTTATGTGATCATCCAATCACACCACCCAATCTAACATTGCGCAACAGCACCTGTATAAGCAACATTTAATAATTAAATTAAACTCTAATAAAACATATTACAATACATTAACCTTATTTAAATCAATTGTCACTTAAATTATAATTATGTATCAAATTACAATATGTGAACTTTAAAATTTAACTTTCTCATAATATTATTTCCTGTTTGTCAATATTATTTTAATAATTTTGTATAATTGCTTAGATTGCACCTTTTAAAGTATATAAAAACAATGTAAGATTATAATCAATTAATTAAGTTTGGATAAAAGAATAAAGAACAACTTTTGGTATAAAAAAAATAAATTGTTTATTTTTCAAGCTTTCGTGATCGAAATACATAAGTCGCGTGTTCAACATGTGTCTAAGTCAGCATAAAATGCAGGTAGAACGATTCAAGTAATGTAAAAAATGTCATTTTTAAAATAAATTAGTTTTTAACTATCAAATAGAAAGGTAATAAATAAATTGTATCAAAAAGGAAAATTTTTGTTATTATTTTGCAATATAAAATTTTGGAAGAAATTAAATCTTTGATTTTAAATAAAGTTGTGAAAAGCTAAAAATCAGGTAAACTGTAGAATAAACTGACGCCCGAGCAGGGACCATCGAGTGTTGAACAGGTTAATAGTGTAGTGTTATCTGAAAGGAAAAAAAAACTTAGTAAAATTTAAATTAAAAAATAAAATATATAATAAAAAATAAAATCAAAAAACTAAAAAGAAAATAACATTTGAAATTATAAATTAAATATTTCCAAATAAAATTAAACTAAAATTGTGAAAATCAAACAAACTTAAAATCAAATTAACAAAAAGTGAAAAAAAAAACATTATTATCTAAAAAGAGCAAAAAAATAAAAGAAAGAAGTCACAGGAAATTAATTGAACTCAACTAACGAAAACATCTTTTTTGCGAAGAATAACAACTGCAATAAATATTGCCTTTCAACGCGCGCAGCAAGTAGCCCATGAAATAGTTTTCACGAACGAATTTTATTTACCATAAGGACTAAGAAACGAGGCCCCCTAGTAGCTTATAGCGATGTATCAAAAAGGAGCTACCACACAAAGGCTATAACCAAAACCTTGGAAGTGTTGGCAGCATCCGCCTAGTTCGGTAAATACAAAGACTGCAGATGGTTCTTGAATTGAAACTACATGTTCAATTGTAAGTCAGTTATTTCCTTATACCTATTATAAAGATATTAAAGAAATTTAAAAAAAAAAAAAAATTAATAAAAAAATTTAAAATCGCTAAAAATAAATTTAACCACAATTTATCTTATTTCTTTCGAATATTTCCTGTTCTCAGGACTTAATAATAATGGCTAGAGAAACTCCAACTCCTTTTGTAATGTCATCTACTCCAGAAAACTTAAACCCGCTTTTCAGCCCAATATTAGAACATGAAAGGGATGAAAATTTTAGCGAAATCATTAGGGAAATGAATCAGTATGAAGCAAGGAAACTGGCGCGAGAAGGTTATTACCAGAGGATGCGAGAAGGTTATTACCAGAGGATGCGAGAAGAAGAAAGAGAGGAAGAACCCGAGCCGGAAATCTATATTGACCCAAGCGACTATCTCGAAGGTATAGATAAAATTCCTTATGTGGTGAAAGAAATCGAAACGTTCTCAGGGGAAGTAGGAAAGTACGCTTCCTGGAAGAAAAATGTGGAAGAAATCCTGAAAGTTTACAATCATCTCAAGGGCTCGTCACAATACTTGATTTGAACCATAAGATACAAAATTAAAGACACTGCAAATACCACATTGCAATCATACAACACCCCCTTGAATTGGGATAGAATAGTTGTATGCTTAAACTTACACTATGCAGACAAAAGAAGCGAGAAAATCTAGAGAAGAGATTTTAGAGAATGAGAACTCTAGAAAATCAGTTAACAACGATGACGAAAGGGGAACAAAACAATTCCCGAATTCTATAAACAAGTTCATATGTATGACCAAACTTTGGTAATGGAAACCAGTCATTTCAACAACCCGCGTACAATAATCGTAGATCTAACTTCAGTGATCAACAAAACCGGCATATAGACATGGTTTTCAGAATACGCAACAACAATCCACTATGAGATATCCAAATTTCCAGAATATGCAACAACAATCTATTATGAGATATCATAATATCCAGAATACGCAACAGCAATCCACTATGAGATATCCAAATTTCCAGAATAACCAACAACAAGCTATAGTACCATATCAAGGAACAAAGACAGAACCAATGTCACAACACTCCCGTTACATGAATTATACAAACCGTGAGAACTTCAACAATAGGACACCACATAATAATAAACCAACGTTTAATAAGAGGTGTTATCAAAATAAAAGTATCAACCACACAGAGACGGTAAATAATAAAAGACATCGAGAACATGAAAAAATTCCAAAACAGACATCCAGTTGTAAAGAATGCTCATGTGGACATCATAGCAAAGACAATGACGATAATCCTTTTTTAGACTAGAACGTTCCTCACTCCCATATATAGAGAATTTCACAGGAAATGGGGAACTAGTAAAAATATTAATAGACACCGGATCATACAAAAATTACATCCAACCTAAATTTATAGAGAATCCCATACCTAATAAAACTAGATTTTATGCTAACCCCATAGGTGGTAGCATAAAAGTAACTCATAACACTGAAATAGACCTTTTTAAATACGAAATTCTGAAAATTAAATTTTATCTATTACCAAACTTAACTTCTTTTCAAGGCCTAATAGGGAACGACACATTAAAAGCGCTAAAAGCAATTATTCACATAGACGAAGGATATTTGGAACTACTGAATAACATAAGGATTCCATTAAAACAACAAACGTCAAAATTCATAAACACGATAGAGTTGAGAACTTCGCATTTGAGTAAGGAAGATCAAGAAAAATTCGGCTCACTGACAAGAAGGTTTGCTAACTTATTTGCTGATTCCGATGAAAAGCTGACGTATACTAAAGTCATTGCGGAAATCCGTACAATAACCACGGAGCCAGTGTATTCCAGGCCATATCCATATCCTATGGCTTTAAAAGGCGAAATAGACGAGCAGATCAAGCAACTTTTAGATGATGGAATAATCAAGAAATCGAGGTCACCATACAACTCGCCCGTATGGATCGTTCCAAAAAAAGATGCTTCGGGAAGAAGAAATATCGGATGGTGATCGACTACAGGAAACTCAACAAAATTACTATTGCAGATAGGTATCCTATCCCTGAAATCAATGACGTCCTTGCAAATATAGGGAAAAACAACCAATTTTCGATAATGGACCTAAAGGATACATAGTAAAGGATACGCATAGTAACTAGAACAGGATACACGGAAAAGGAACTCGTGAATATTTTAAAAAAGTACTTAAACTCTAAAACAATAAACGCGGTAATGACGGAAGAAAGCATCATGGGTAAAAACAACAAATATATGGGAAACATTTCGAGTGTTATAAAATAAGGTTTACCAGAACATTTGTGAAGGATATCCCGGATGATAATCAACAAACATAACTTATATTGGACGAAATAAAAATTAAGGTTTTCACTACTCCTACATATAAAAGGGAGGTGAATGGACTAGTAGAACGTTTCCATTCAACCTTGTCGCAAATTATGCGGTGTCTCAAAGCAGAAGGATATGAAAGAAGCTTTCAAGAATTGCTACAAAGAGCGGTCAATGAATACAACTATAGAATCCATTCGGTAACTAAGAGAAAGCCCATTGAGCTGTTCTTTGGTAGAGTTCCCAATATAACAGCCGAAGAATTTGAAAAGACCAGACTCAACAATATAGAGAAAATAAAGAACAAGTGTGATGTAAATTGTATTGTAATGTAACGGAGATCTATTTGTTTTTATTTTTTTCTTTTTTGTTTAGAAGAATATTTTTTCTAAAAAATAAAAAATATTTTTAGATGGAATATTGAAATTGTCTAAAATATTGTTTTTAACCTTTGGGACCCACAACGATATAGTAAGTTAAGATCAAATTTACTGAATGTATAATTACCGATAAATCCACGAAAATGTTAGAGCTAATCTGTTAATGTTGGATATAATCTGATTTGATCAGGGGCTCGTTCGGAAGCTTCCAAATTCCAAACCCATGGACCACATCCTCTTAAATTTCAGAGACATAAATCAAACGGGAAGGAACATCATTTTAAAAAATTTAAAGGTTCTATCTTTGTTTGTTTTGGAGATAATCTCGTTTGCTCTGGAGCTCGTTCGGAGGCTTCCAAAATACGAACCCATGATTCAGATTCTTTCAAATATCAGTTTCCAATTTTATAGAAAAGGAAACGTAACAGCACACTCTTGTACTAAAAATAAAGGTTCTATCTTTGTTGGTTGTGGAGATATACTCGTTTGCTCTGGGGTTCGTTCGGAAGCTTCTAATATCCGAACCCATGAACTAAATCCTCTCAAATTTTAGAGACTTAAATAAAACATGAAAGAACATCACTCTGCCAAGTTTAAAGGCTATATTTTTGTTGGTTTTGGAGATTTAGAAATTATTAAAAATTATTAAAAAAATTTGAAAAAGAAATTCTTAATAAAATCACTATTAGAAATTATTAAAAAAATTTTAAAAATTTCTTCGATATTGGTATAATACGGGCAATTACTTGTGACCAAGCTTTAGCCAAAGTTTTTTCGTTGCTAGAAATAACACCTGATAAACCACTTTGTAATTATAATAATAAAACATTTTTTGCTTATTCGATTTCCCCCATCTAATTAAATCTCTTAAAAATACATTAATGGATTCCGATTTAACAACCTCAGATGCTGATATAAGCTTTAAAGTTCTCATAGAATTATGGGAAGTTCAATTCAATTGAAAAACTAGGATGTGCACCAAATTAACTAGATAACATATTAATCCGCATACTTTTGAAATAATGAGTGTTAAATTAGCAACACAAATATTTAATAGAATAGTGAGTGCCGCTATTAGAAAAATAATTGAAACGTCCGGTTTTAAAAGAGTTACTAAAAAAGTTGCTAAAATTTTGTATTAGTGTTTGATAAACTTTTTGACTGTCTCAACAATGGATCATTATATTCTGATAATAAATAGCGACCTGCTATTAAACTAAATAGCTTTTCGTTTGAATTTTTAAAATATTGTAAAAATTATTTAGCAAATATTTCATTGATTAAAAAGAAAAAGTATATTTTTTAGAGGGAATGAAAATAACTTTAAATTTATATTAATATATACACATTTTTTTCATATTTTATACTTTTACAATAATATTTCTTGTACCTATAGTTGGATTATGAAAACAACTAAAATTGATTGATAAAAAATCGAAGAAGAGTCGAGGTTTTTTCTTTTTTTAAGAAGTCGTAAAAGTTATATGAAGAAATATATTATACAAATACATATATCAATTGACATACAAACAAAAAAAAAAAAAAAAACACTAAAATAAAAATAAACTAAAATACGATCAAGTTGATTTTACGAAATTAAAAAAACTGTCTAATTTTTTTCTTCCATGTGAATACTCTAAATACGCTTTTTCAAAAATATATAATATATACATAATATGTATATGTGAGATTCTGAATTAGGGAATTTAAGTTGGATAATTTTTCCATATTTTTATATATGTATCTAAATGCCAGATTCTGAATTAGAAGGGTTTTTAGAGTTGGGTTCAAAATCAGAGAGGGTTTCCTCTTTTTACAAAATGTGTATATTTTGTAACCTACAATAAGATATACGATAATTAAAATCCGGCGTATGCATATATATATTAATCGGAAAAGTATGTAAATTAAAGTAAGTAAGTACCCTGATTTTGTATCCAACTCTAAAATCCATTCTAATCTTTTTTAACATATTATGTACTTACATATTTGAACAGATATTTCCTTGGTTCACCACTGGTGTCAATATCCAAATATTCAGTTTTTTTTATATCTTGCCAACATATTGTGTATTACATATATATGTATATGAATAGCTAACAAACATAAAAGTTTTCAACGAAATATCAAATTTTAAGATATCTGCATAATTTATATAATATATACATTTCTTGGTAAATAACCGATATTAATTTTTTTTGGTTCAGTTCAACAATATATAAAAAGAAGCTGAAATTTACGCCTAACTAAAATAGCATAGTCCAACATGCTTCAACAACATACTTAAATCTAAATTGTGTTTATTATGTTGACATGAGTAGCTGTCAAAATATATTTTGAACCAAAATAACATAAGATAACTTTTTGATATTATTACTATTTTAAAAAATATTTTTAAACTTTATTACAATTATAATTATTTTATATTTATAATTATTATAATAAAGTTTTTATTATTATATTTTATACGTTTTACAAACTTACAGTATTTAATGTAAATCTATAACAATAATGTAAATTGTAACAATTGTAACTCATGCTACATTGAACAAACGAAACAACTTTTATCGAATAGAGTTAAACAACATAGATATGACTGGGATATTCGAAAAATTGGTATAAAAGGAACACCAGAGATTTGATTCAAATCAAGTTAAATAACAATGCTGTAAGTGACAGAAATTATGCTCAAGGACTAACTGACAATTACAAAAATTTAATAGACAAATTTAAGCAACTACATTATGGTTAGGGTTAGGGTTAATCTTATGATAGATAATTTAGATCATGTTTTTTATTTATAAATTTTTTAAATAATATATGAGAGTCAATGTAGTAAACTGTAATTTTTTTTTTTGTAATTTGGGTTTTTGTTTTTGTTTTACAATAATAAGAAAATTGACCCTAAATATAATAAAAGACAATGTAAAGGGTCTTTCAAATTGAGTTTTCAAAAGTAAATAATTAAAAGACATAGAATTTTAATTGAAACTGGAAAAGTTTTTATTTATTGTTGAAGTACAATGTTTGCCATTTATACTCTGAAAATGATATATCCCATGTGATCACCTCTTGCGTCTCTACAGTACCTGATTCTTTATCTTGTAGACCTGTCCTTTCACATAGCCCCACCAATCACACCACCAGACCACAATGCACACCATACAGTGACTCTTTGTGGATGTGTTGGCTTCTCTTGGATCACGCGAGGGTTTTCTTCTCCTCAAATACGACAGTTTTGTTTATTAACGTAGCCACCAATCTCGAAATGTGCTTCGTCCGAAAAGATGATTTTTTTTTTTAAAATCGTCGTTTTGTTCCGGTATTCATTTGGCAAAGTCCCGATGCATGGAATGATCTTGTGTCTCGACGAATGGCAGCAATTCTTGTGTTAATTGAACTTTGTAGGAATTCAACGCTAAATCTTTGTGCATAATACTCCATACAGTTGACTCACAAAGTTCCAATTGTTATGAACGTCGGGAAATTGACATGGTGGGGTCAGCTGTAAAACTATCACTCACAGCACCAATATTTTCTTGTGAATGACCGGCACGAGCATACTGATGTCTTTCTCGATCTTGTATTGCACCAGTTTCTTCAAATTTCAGCACAATATTACCAATTAGTTGTTCAGTTGAACGATTATGTCGACCATAAACATCGCGTAATTTGCGAAATACATTTCGTCTATTTTCATAAAATAATTCAATAATTTTAACACGTTGTTGTAATGTATACGACTCCATTTTTATAAATGTCAAACCTTCAACTGTCAAAATGACATATAATATGGGTGCGTTCAATGTTTGTAGTGTGTTACACATGCGCCTACTTTTGAAAGACGCAATTTGAAAGACCCTATATTATTAAGAATTTTTTATTGGAATTTTCAAATTTTTTAAATCGGTTCGGCAATGTATAATTATTGGTGAGCTGAATATTGATATTTCAGGATGTTCTAGTGACATTAATGAATATTTACTTATTCTTTATGCTAATGGATTTACTTCACTGGTAAATGAACCAACGCGTACTTGGCATAATAGTTTGTCTTGTATTGACCACTTTTTTTATAGACATCAGAAGAACTTGTTTCATTCCTTACAAACATCTTCAGAATTACTGATCGTGCTATGATTTATATTCTTTTTAAAAACACCTGTAATAAAGATAAACAGAATGAAAATATACATTCTCAGTTAAGTTAAATAATGATTTAACATTTGAGTGCTCGGAAAATGTTTTACTGACAACGATCCGTCTTCTGCCTATGATGTATTTATTAATACTCTAAATGTCTATATTGAAAAATTTTAAATTACGTCAAAATTACAATAAATTAAAAAAATTCAAAAGATGGATGAAAGACGAGTTTTTAACTAAAATAAAAAGAAATAATTTTCAGAAATTTATTTTAAAATATCCTAACAATTCCGCTTCTTAATAATTATTTTAAAAACATTTGTAATCAAATTAAATGTGATATATGTAAGGAACCTGTAAGGAACAGTATTTTATTCGGAATTTTGAGCAGGCAGAAGGTAATGCTAAGAAAGAATGGAATTTAGTAAATAAGTTCTTAAATAGATCTGCAGAACACAACAATTTTGTCTTAAAAATTAATGATAAGTCTATTTCGGATAACAAAACATTAACAAACTATTTTAAAATTTTTTTTTTATAAATATTCCTAAAAAATAACTATATATTACGATGTAATATATATTAATATTACGATGATGTTTTTAATCTCAACAGCTTTTTCTTTGAAACTATCTTCTTTTGAACTCCTAAAAATTATTAATAGCCGAAACAATTCTAGTTCACAAAGTTCAGACGGCCTTTCTAATTTTATAACTAAAAAAGTTTCTCTACAAATTGTTGATGTTCCTGTCGATATTTTCAATAAAAGTGTACTTTCCGGTAAATTTCCGGAAAAATTAAAAATTGCTGAAGTAATTCCACTTTTTAAGAAGGGTAGTACTATGGAAATTATAACTACCGTCCGATATCTCTCTTATCTACCTTTTTAAAAATATTCGAGAAAGCAATGAAAAAGAAGTTTGTTAATTTTCTAAATAAATATAATTTCTTTAGCGATAGTCAGTTTGGTGTTTTAGAAGGAAGATCCACGAAAAGCGCACTTCTTAAATTTTGCTCTGAGATTTACTCTAGCTTGAATAATAAAAATTCGTGTTCGGCTTTATTTATTGACATTACTAAAGCTTTTGACTTGGTAAGTCATAAATTATTATTATCAAAACTATTCAAAACAGGTTTCAGATGTTGTACTTACGGCTGGTTGGAATCTTATTTATCAAATAAACAGCAAAGAGTAAAATTAAATACTATATTCAGTCAGTCACAAGGAACAGTGTGCGGCGTTCCACAACGCTCTGTACTTGGGCCAATTCTTTTCGTAGTGTTTATAAATTCTATTTTTAGTCAGCCATTTAAAGGCAATCTGACAGCGTTTGCTAATGACACATTTTTTGTACATTGGTAGTAATAATCATGTACATTGGTAATAATGGTAGAAATTTCCATAAATATAAATTATGATCTTCACTTTCTTAGAAGCTGGTTCAGTAAGCTCCAGCTAACTATGAATAAGAAAACTATATACATATATACTTTTAGGCAATAATAATAATTTTTTCACTGATTTCAACATTTTTTATCACTCTCCTTTTTGTAATAAATTTCCACTTTGGAAATTTACCTAGTTCGGTAAACCAATATAGTGATTGTGACTCGGACAGTTTTAAGGTTGAGTATGAAAATGTTTTCAAATATCTGGGGATATATATTGATTCGAGGATGTCATGGGACGAACATACTTCTTACCTAAAAAATATTTTAATAATATTCTTAGGCAATTATACAATCTCGGTCTAGTATGCCCTTTTCCATTCGAAATTACAATATGGTCTAACTTGCCGGGGAGGTACTTACTTCATCAAAATCAATATATTATTGCTATCTCAAAAACATGCATTAAAACTTATCAATAAAAAGTGATGAGCACATACTGAAGATTTTTTAGAGAATTGATAATTGTTCCAATAAGAAAGTTATATCTGTGTAAAACGTCAAAAATTTTCTTTCTGAAGTCTTGTTATTTAAGCGTTAGGCAATTTATCACATATAACTTAAGACGCAATAAGAAAACTTTAGTCAATTTACCGCGTCATAATAAAGAGCACTACGCCTGTTTCTATGATATAGTAGCCTCCAAAAGTTTATAGTTTACTACCTCGTGATATTAGAGATATTAATGTGCTCACACATTTTTTAAATAAAATTAAAACATGGTTATTAAGTTATATAACTCAGTGATATAACTCAAGTATGTATAAGGAAATGGAAATAAGAATAAGCATTTTTTGTCTCCCATAGTAATAAATGTTGTAACAAACTTCTGTTTGATAATAATATGTAATAATTTTTCTATCACACTGCAATAAATTTTAGACGAAACTTTTGTTGGAAGTAACTAAATTAATTATCATTCGACACTATTGCTTATATGTGCAATAGAATGATTTAATATCTATTTTTTTCTGTTCTCATTTTGAATTTAAAATATGGAAAAATAATTATTTTAGTATAATAATTTTGTTACTTCTTAAATGAACTGAAAAAAAAAAAAAAAATTGTAAGTTCTAAATTCTACTCTCACATTATTTCTGTACGTTAAAATTTTTGGTGTTGTTTTTACCATATACATACGTATATATATTTTCCAGATATACTTCCGGAGAAGGGTGATCATCGCTACTTAATGTTCCCAGTTTCCGAATAAATGTAATTAGTACCGATGCCGCAATCTAGTGGTCGAAAAATACATTACAAAATGTTCTTAACATTTAGTACTGTTTTATTTAAACCGTTATATTTTTTCCCGTGAGACAATAAACTGGAACCATTTTCTACAATATTGTAGAGCATAATACTATCGTTAATATACATCTTGTTTTATCTTAATCGGTACAACCGTTTCTGAGATATTGCAGTTCAAAGTGGGAACCGTTAAAAAATCTTGACACTCTTTTCAACGGTAAATAATAAGAATGATATATATTGGCAAATAGTCCTACCAGAGGACAGAAATGCGAAACTGAAACAACAATTTAAAAAAAAAACATATTCATACTTTATTTCTCATACATTTATTTTGCCTTTTTATTTTCTTGTTGGAATATGTATGTAAAAATGTTAGAAGGACACACTTTAGAGTTGGATACAATATAAAGCATTTTAGGGGAAGTTTGGCAGGACTCACAATTTTAAAAGTTTTGTTGTTGAAATATGTATGTAAAAATATAATTAGGAAGGACTTTAGAGTTGCTTACAAAATCAGACTTATGTGCTTTTTCCAGAATATTTATATAGAGTTGGATTTAAAATCAGGATTGCCCCTTTGTCCAGAATATACATATATACATATATCTATATATGAACATACCATATTCTGAATCAGGAGCGATTTATAGGTGGTTTAAAATTGTGATACCAAATAACGTTGCCGATATTGCAGTAATGCATTTTATCACATTAAAAGTGTTATAAATTTGTTGTTATATACTTATCAAGTTCAAAAAATTAATAAAAGAAAAAATAAAAAAGTAAAAAAGGTCTTAAAAACAAATTACAAAAGTAAAGATGTAATAAAAATAATAAACAACATTTTTATTTTTTATTAATATATTTCATTTTATTTATTTGTTTTATTATTTGTTTTATTATTATTTATTTTATTATTTTTTGATATATATAAATAACTTACATACATAAATATGTAAATACATGTAATTAGGTGCAGGTGCAAACAAATAATTTTAATTCGAAATTATTGTTTGAAATATTATTTTTATTTTAATTAACTGGTCAATAATCAATATTTAAATATGAAATAACTTTAATGCCGTTTCTTGTAAATAAATAATATAAACCGGGTTGCTATCATATCATCACACAATATGAGTTTTTTTTTTCAAATGTGCTACTAATTAATTACTATAAAATAAAACGGAGGCAAAAGAAATTATAACTTATACAAATAATATTAAACTATTGTTTCCATATTTGTATTATAGGGTCTCTCAAATTGAGTTTTCAAAAGTAGGCGCCTTTGTAACACACTTCAAACATTGAACGCATCCATATTATATGCCATTTTGACAGTTGAAGGTTTGCCATTTATAAAAGTGGAGTCGTATACACTACAACAACGTGTTGAAATTAATGATTTATTTTATGAAAATGGTCGTTCTGTAAGAAATGTATTTCGCAAATTATGCAATGTTTATGGTCGACATAATCGTTCAACTGAGCAATAAATTGGTAATATTGTGCGGAAATTTGAAGAAACTGGTGCAGTATATGATCGAGAAAGACATCAGTATGCTCGTGCCGGTTGTTCAGAAGAAAATATTGGTGCTGTGAGTGATAGTGTTACAGCTGATCCCACCAGGTCAATTTCCCGACGTTCACAACAATTGGGACTTTCTGAGTGAACTGTATGGCGTATTATGCACAAACTTCTAGCGTTGAATTCCTAAAAAGTTCAATTGACACAAGAATTGCTGCCATAAATTTTAACGGCCACATCCATTATGAACTGGTCGCAGCGGTAAATTAAAAATAAATTAAAAAATAAATAAACCTTCTGTTGACACTGGCAGTTTTCAAATGATTCTTTGTTTTAAAAAAAAAAAAAAATACTCTTACAATTTTAAATGGCGTGAAAGTGAAGAGAGCAAATTTTAATATCAAGCCTAATATTTAAAAGAAAGAAATGATAGGCTGATTTTATTCTTGATTTTATTTCCACTTATATAAAAGCTGATAAAAGCTCCTCTTAGTATTTTTTTACAAAATGTCAAAACAAAAAAAAACACTTACTTTAAAGTAGTTTTGTTAATAAGTTGACATTTTGATTTGTAAGCTGAATTTTTAAAATGACATAAAAAATTGGACAATCTATTTTAATATAAAATTCGAAAGATTTAGATAAATATTTCATAGCAGAATTTAGAAACTTACTAAATATTATAAAAATAGATATTTTTCTTAAAAAAAAAGGAAAAAAATAACATAGAAAATGTCAGTTTAAGAAGGCTTATCTCATAATAGATTCATTATTTTGTACTAATTTATTACTAAACTATGAAAAAAATAAGATTAATTAGATATCATGAGATATAGTCTTTAAAATCAGTTTAAATTTACCTACCGATTCTACACCATGTGGAGAAGAGCAAACCGATTCGAGACCATGTGGAGATTGTAGAGTTTAAAAGTTAAAATCAAAAATAATGAAAAAGTCCGATATTTGTTTTAATTAATTATTTTGAAAAAACAAAAACAACCAAATACAAGTAATTAAAAAAAAATTTATTTATAAACATGATATAATTTAAATGTGTTAACTATTAAAAAATAAGTACAATAAAAAAAATTTAAATGTTACATTATTTATTATACAAAATTATTGCTTAGAAACTTTTATATTTAAACCTAATTAGGAATGGTACTATGCCTCCAAGCATATGTATTACAATTATTTGATAATATATATCTTTTATTATCTAAAGCACTTAAAGCTACTTTATTGAGATTTTGTGTATATATACAATATAATTTAAATCTAAAAACATTCATATTTCTATAAATAATTTTATGCCCTTATGATTCCATAACCCCAACAGTTACAAAGTTATGGAGGTTTAAAATGATTTAAAATGAAAAAAATATGTTTCAATCTCAATTTTCTTTTGAAACACCCTTTACTTGGGGTACTTTTTATTTCATATTTCGAAACAGCTTTTGAAGCCCTATAATTATGTCCTAATTACGTTTTCTCTATCTCCAACCGTTTTTGAGATATAAAGAATATAAAAGTGTTATTTTCAATCACAATAGAAAAGTGTGTTATTTTCAAATGTGTGTTAACACATTTTCTATGTTACATCACGCTTTTCTATTCTTTATATCTCAAAAACGGTTGGAGATAGAAAAGAAGTTATTAGGTGTTAATTATAGGCCTTAACAAGTAAATGTAACAGTAAGTCGATGCAACCGACTTATTAACACCCTACACCTGAATAATTCGAATTAAATAAAAAATCCATAAGTTTTTTTGGCAGCTGCTTGAACTTCCTCCCTTTTCTGTCTTATTCAACTCGAATTTCAGGAACGTAAAAGAGGCATCCTCTTGGGATATGCTTGACACCCTTGTAAACAATTTTAAGTTTCTATCTTTATTAATTTCGAAGATTGTTAGCCTTGGGAGGTGTGTGTCAGGTACCCGAATTGCCACTCCAATTCATCAAATCCATCTCAGGAACATAAAGAAAACATGACAGAACACCATTGTACTAAATTTAAAGGTTCTATTTTTGTTGGTTTTGGAGATATGCTTGTTGCTCTTGTGCTCGTCCCGAAGTTTCCAAAATACGAACCCATGGTTGAAATTTTTTCAAATGTCAGTTTCCAATTTTACAGAAAAGGAAACATAACAGAACACCTTGTACTAAAAATAAAAGTTATATCTTTGTTGGTTGTGGAGATATACTTGTTTGCTCTGGAGCTCGTCCGGAAGCTTCCAAGATTTGAACCCATGGACCAAATCCTCACAAATTTCAGAAACATAAATTAAACATGAAGCAACACCATTCTGCCTAATTTAAAGGTTATATCTTTGTTGCTTTTGAAGATAATATCATTTGCTCTGAGGCTCGTTCAGAAGCTTCCAAAATTCAAACCCATGGACCATATTCTCTTAAATATCAGAGACCTAAATCAAACATGAAAGAACACCATTCTGCCAAATTTAAAGGTTATATCTTTGTTGTTTTTGGAGATAATCTCATTTGCTCTCGGCCTCATTCGGAAGCTTCCAAAATCCAAACCCATGGACCATATCTTCTTATATTTCAGAGACATAAGTCAAACGGGAAGGAACATCATTGTAAAAAATTTAAAGGTTCTATATTTGTTGGTTTTGGAGATAATCTCATTTGCTGTGCTGCTCGTTCGGAAGCTTCCAAAATCCAAACCCATGGAACAAATCGTCTTAAATTTCAAAGACATAAATCGAACAGGAAGGAACATCATTGTACAAAATTTAAAGGTTCTATCTTTGCTGATTTTGGAGATAATCGCGTTAGTTACGTATTTGTTTGATAATCCACCTGTTGAAAATACAACAACGTCAGCAATACCTGCTATTATCCAAATAAATTCCATTCCCACAAAAATAACAGACGCTAAATTTGCATTTCCTGTTATTGCCAAATAATAGAATTTATCATTTGCAATAACTTAAAATATATATATCAGATTTCAATCTAATTACATTTAAATTATTAACCAATAATTTAAATATAAAGTTAATATCATATATTGTCTGGAATAATAAAATTACTTCTTATTAAATTGATTATGAAATAATTAAAATACAGTTTCCCACAATAAATATTATTGCTCGAATTACACCAAAAAGTTAAATTTGTTTTTGTAATTAAATTATTATAAAATTATTAAATGATCATATTACAAAAGTAATATTCAAAATAAGTTGTATAATCAAAATAATGCGTTTGTATAATAATTTTAATAATAAGTTTCTCACGTCCAAAATAGCTGAACTAACATAATTTTAATATAAATAGGACGATAATTAGAATAAGACATGAGTTGTTAAATTGTAAATTGTTAATCAAGACATGAGTTGTAAAATTGTAATTTGTTAATCAAGACCTAAATTGTTTGTGTTAATAAAATATTGTATTTGTCTCGTAAATTTCAATATAAAAATAAAGTTCGTAAGAAATAATAAATAAAGTTAAAAAACGGTAGTTTTATTTTTTTAAGAATATCGTAGTTGAACTATAAAACTGGCGCAGTCGGTAGGATAACTCAAATTAAGAACTTTCTAAATATTTTTCGTGAAACAAGACTTTCTCTTCGCATTCCTTAAGTGAGTCTGCTTAAGGCATGAAAAATATACAAAGAGTTATCTAGTGATACGAATCGCATAATAAAATCGGTCAATAACAAAATAAAATTATAAAAATTTTTGTTAACTCCGGTAATAAACAAAATAAACAAAAATAAATTCAATAACTATAAACAATAACTACAAGTGGAAACATAGAGAAAAATTAACTCGCAGACACAAGCTTTAGTTAAAATAAAATAATAAAAGTGTTTTTCATAAACGGCAACATAGAATTTTACAAATTAATTCGTAGAAACAAGTTAAGAAAAACCACAAAAACTCAAAGGATCCAGCCTTATGAACAAATTCGACAAAAATAGAGATTTACAAGAACAAGACAATATGGAACAACAATATCAAGACCAACTAGTAACACAACAACGTCAACTAGAACAACAACAACAACAAATACAAGAGCTCTTGGAGACAATTAGAAATCTTCAGGCAGCACAAAACAGAATTCCAGTGGCAGTCCCAGCTCCAGTACAAATAAATCAAACTTCAATGGAGGCAATACACCGTAACATAAAATTCATGTCTAAATTCACCGGTAAAGGAGGTGTCAGCATTAACTCTTTCATCAGCAGTGTAGAGTATCAACTATCAACAGTAAACAGCATCGAACATAGACAGGCCATAGCTAGGGCAATATTTTTCGAAAAAATCCAAGGCGAAGCTAAAAATTGCATAATAAACCTTCCGGATCCATCAAATTGGGAAGAAATGAAGACAATCCTGAAACTAAGATACAAACCAGAAGTGGAACCTTGTGAAATCTACAAAATGATATCAAACTTAAAAGCAAATTCGGTAAGTGAATTATCTATTATTGTACAAAACATTAAATATAAGTCTGACGAAATACAAGTGTATTACAAAGATCAAGATTATATAGATTTAAGTAACGTTGAAAGTTTGTTAATAAATACTATAAAAGAAATGACACAGGGAATTTTGTTAGAAAAAATTTATAATGAAAAAGAGTTAGGAACTATTATTGCTATAATGAGGCATCGTAAGTACGAAGACTCATGTATTAGAAAAGAATACAATAAAATGAGTCATAACCAAAAAGGTTTTAATCAAAGTAAAAATTTTCGATATAACTCTACGGCCTATAATAATGAACTTTCTAAGAAGTTTTCAAATAATAATAACAAGGCAAGTAGTTATTTAGTTAATAACAGAATAGGGCAAAATAGATATTCAAGTAATAATAATAACAATAACTCTGGGCAATTCCGCCGTGATTACCAATGGTCAGGAAACTTTAGGAACAATCCGGGCAAAAATCGCCAACAACAGGATTACCCTAGACAAGGATCGGGTGAGCCGATGGAAATCGAGAACATCCAACGAAGGTCGGGCAATCGTAGGAAAAATCCGGGCCAAGATCGCCAGCAACAGGATTATCCTGAAGAAGAACCGACTAATGCCGAAGAGGACCAAAATATGCAAGTTAGGAAAAATAATTTAAATATAAATAAAACTAATGACCATAAAACTTTCGATAGCCATCTAGATTTTTTTTACAAACTAGCCTCGGAGTTACCCATTATTAAAATCACAATTGAAAATAGGAAATTTTTAGCCTTAATTGATTCAGGATCAAGCTTTAGTATAATCGATGATAGAATAAAAGGATTTAAAAAAGTTAAAATCGAACCCGTATATTATTCAACTATCAATAAAAAGGATAGTATTAATTTCGAAGTTCATACAAGAACGCCAATAGAATTTAAAATGCCACCAAATGCATTAACTAGGTGGAAAGTAAAAAATTTGCCGAACAGAAAATATCACATGATAATAGGTTCTGATTTATTAAATAATTTAGGAGGAATAATAGATTTTGAAAAACAAATTATAAACATTAACGAACAAGTGATAAAATTTGAAAACTCTCCATATAATTTTAAAGAAATTTGTACGTTAGAAGCAATAGATCCAAGAATGAAATTATTACAAATGGATCATCTCAATTTGAACGAACGATCAGAAATAGAAAAATTAGTTAAAAGGTTTGCCAAATTATTTTTTAAAGAGGGGGATATACTGACACATACGACAGAAGTAAAACATGAAATAGTGACAACAACTGATCAAGCTATTAACTCGAAATTATATAGGTATCCACCAAAACATGAAGAAGAGGTAAGAAGACAAATAGCAGAAATGGAAACACAAGGAATAATTAGAAAAAGTAACTCTCAATATTCTAGTCCCTTAATAGTAGTACCGAAAAAAACAGACAACTCAGGACAGAAAAAATTTAGGATTGTAATAGATTATAGAAGATTAAACGAAGTGACGGTAGACGATAAATTCCCTCTACCAAATATTGACTCAATACTGGATAAATTAGGTAAGGCTCAGTATTTCACAACATTAGATCTGGCAAAGGGTTATCATCAAATATCTATAAAAGAAGAAGACAAAGAAAAGACAGCATTTGTGACGCCACATGGCTTGTATGAATTCAATAGGATGCCGTTTGGGCTTAAGAACGCCCCAGCGACGTTTCAGCGCCTAATGAATAATATCCTAAGGGATTATATTAACAGGGTATGTGTAGTGTATCTGGACGATATACTTATATTCAGTACCTCACTCGAAGAGCATATTAGGGCAATACAAAATATTTTTAAAATTTTGGAAGACAAAAATCTAAAAATTCAAATAGACAAATGTAACTTTATGAGAAGAGAAACAGAATTTTTAGGACATATCCTAACAAAGGATGGACTAAAACCTAACCCAAATAAAATTAAAATTATTCAAGACTTACCACTACCTAAAACTGAAAGACAAATTAAAAGTTTCCTAGGATTAACTGGCTATTATCGTAAATTTGTGAAAGATTACGCGAAAATCGCACAACCTATAACAAAATATTTAAGAAAAAACACTAAAATTAACATAAACGATCCTAACTATATTACAGCATTCGAGAAGTTAAAATCAGTAATAATAAGCCATCCGGTAATAAAATACCCAAACTTTGATAGACCGTTTACCCTAACAACTGATGCATCAAACTATGCTATCGGTGCAGTCCTGTCACAAGAGGGACACCCAGTTTGTTTCGCGTCGCAAACTCTAAATAATCACGAACGAAATTACTCAGCAACAGATAAAGAGTTTCTCGCAATTATGTGGTCGGTGAACTACTTTCGACCATACCTTTACGGTAACAAATTTAAAATATTAACGAACCATCAGCCTATTAAATATTTACATGCAAAATACAAAGGAAAAGATCTATCACCTAGACACCAAAGGTGGTTGCTAAAATTAGGTGAATACCAATTCGAAATAGAATATCTAAAAGGAAAAGAAAACCGTGTAGCTGACTTTTTAAGCAGAATTGAAAATAGAAACGAAAAAATTAACGAAGAAAATGAGAAAGAATCGATAGAATCGATAAATATACTAAATATCGAGGATGATGTTACGATGGCAACAGTACACTCCGCGGAAGAGGAACTGCTAGACCATATCAATATTAAAGAAGGAATAGTCAACATATATAAAACACAAATCATTCTTACAAATAATAAAATTTTAGAAATAGAAAATATCTTAGGTAGAAGAATAATTTACATAACAGAATATGACTTTGATAATTTAAATGATATTTTAAGAAGATACATTAAAAAGGGCATAACCGGTATATACTCAGAGTTATCAGATCATAAATATAATATTGTACAAAATAAAATTATTGAGCTATTTTCAAACGATAAAAGTATTAAATTTATTAAATGTTCCTATAGAGCACAGGAAATAGGAACTGAAGTAGAAATAGTTAAGCAAATTTCATTATACCATGTTAAAGAAAGTTACCACTCGGGTATCCAAGAAACGTATAATCAATTGAAATATAAAATATATTATCCCAAACTATTGGAGATAATTCAAATTGTCATAAATCAATGTGAAATCTGCCAACAGGTCAAATATGATAGAAGACCTATTAGACCTAAATATAGTATAACTGAAACACCTAGTGATATAAATCAAATTATTCACGTTGATACTTATGTGATAATTAAATGCTCATATTTAACAATAATCGACAAGTTCTCTAAATTTGGATCTGCATATTATTTATCGGATAGGAATCAATTAACTATAGTAGAAACGTTAGAAGAACATTTTGCAAGGATGGGTAAACCTAATAAAATTATAGCGGATAACGAATTTAATGCACTGCAAATAAACAACTACTTACAGGAAGAAAATATAGCATTACACTTGACTAAACCAAATAGTCATACTGGAAACGGGGATGTTGAACATTTTCATAATTCTCTAGCTGAGAAATTTAGAATTTTAAAACAGACTGAAAAGGATTTATCATGTAGGCAAATAATTCAAAGAGCTGTTAGGAATTATAATGAAAGATTCCATTCAAGCATAAAAGATGTACCAACAAATGTACAGAATAGGATTTCAAATTAGAAAAAAATTAAGGAAACAATTATGAAAAATAAGTTAAGTAAAATAGAAAAACTGAATAAAAAACGTGAAGATTATACCGAAAGTAGGTCGACAGGTTTTGTTAAAAACTATAAAGCAATCAGGCACAAAGAGCAACCTAAATATAAAAAATTAAATTTGGATAGAGTACATGTGACGAATATTAAAAGACCATTAAAATTTTCAGATACTGATCATACTGATGATACTGACATTAACAGTCCAAAAAGTAACCGCTAACTTATTAGAAATAAACAACATAAATTCAGATACAGGGTTTGCAAAAATCCACCTAAATAAAGAAGAATTAGTTACGCAAACAGATACTATAATACATATTATTCATCCAAACGAAATCTTGGAATTATTACAAAACATTTCAAATAAAACAGACTTAATACAACCAGAACAGAAGGAGGTATTACAAACAGAAATATCAGAAATTATGAGTAAATTAAAAACAATTATACCTAAGAGGAGATTAAAACGCGGATTAGTAAATGCTGTCGGATATATGTCTAATTGGTTATTTGGGACAATGGACGAACAAGACCGACAAGACATAGTAAAACATTTGCAATTAATAGAAGAAAACAATCATTTATTAATAGAAAATCATAATAGTCAAAATAAAGTTAATGATCAATTTAGTAGAACCATAAATCAAATAAAAACAATTATAGAAAATGATAGGAAAATAATTGCAAATCATATTAACATATTAGAAGACTCTCTTAGCCAACAAAATTTATATCTAGATTTACTTTTAAAACTTCAAAATATAAAAGAAAAAATCAATACAATACAAGACAATTTAACTTCTATTAGACATGGTATTATACATCAAAATATATTAACAGAAGAAGAAATAGAAGAGTATCAGATAGATTTTTACAAATTACAGTATCTTAAATTAGGCTTAGCACAATTCAAAGAAAGCTCATTATTAATGGCAATTAAAATACCAAGAAAAATTAAATCAATACAATTAGAAATAATAGTTCCTATCCTAAATAAAGAAAATAAAGAAATAGACTTTATAAATGAAATCATATTTACATTTAATAATAAAACTTATAAATATGAAAAACTAAAAACTTTAAATGAATTAAACTTAAGTAAGCATTGTATATTTAAAAACAACTGTCAATTATTAAAAAATACATTAACAGAAATTGTAAATATAGACAAAGAAACAATTTTAATTAAAAACGCTAATAAATTAAAGATAAATCAAACATGTGACAATAGAAATATAGTTATATAAGACAATGTGCTGATTCACTTTAACAATTGTACACTTAGGATAATGGATCATTATTTTTCAAATGTAAAACAAGTATTTCAAGAAAGGTTCTATTATCCATTAAACCAAACATATAATTTTAAAAATAAGATAACATTTGATGAAATTGTATTAGAAAATGAAAAAAATATGAACATTGTACACAAGTTAAAAGTTCATAAACATATATCTTATATACTTGATATACTAATTTTTGTAATTGGAATAATTGGAGCAATTATATTATTGAAAAAATATGGTTACTTTAAAATTAATAATAGAATTCAGGAGAATTCTAATCTAAAGGAGGGAGAAGTTACGTATTTGTCTGATAATCCACCTGTTGAAAATACAACAACGTCAGCAATACCTGCTATTATCCAAATAAATTCCATTCCCACAAAAATAACAGACGCTAAATTTGTATTTCCTGTTATTGCCAAATAATAGAATTTATCATTTGCAATAACTTAAAATATATATATCAGATTTCAATCTAATTACATTTAAATTATTAACCAATAATTTAAATATAAAGTTAATATCATATATTGTCTGGAATAATAAAATTACTTCTTATTAAATTGATTATGAAATAATTAAAATACAGTTTCCCACAATAAATATTATTGCTCGAATTACACCAAAAAGTTAAATTTGTTTTTGTAATTAAATTATTATAAAATTATTAAATGATCATATTACAAAAGTAATATTCAAAATAAGTTGTATAATCAAAATAATGCGTTTGTATAATAATTTTAATAATAAGTTTCTCACGTCCAAAATAGCTGAACTAACATAATTTTAATATAAATAGGACGATAATTAGAATAAGACATGAGTTGTTAAATTGTAAATTGTTAATCAAGACATGAGTTGTAAAATTGTAATTTGTTAATCAAGACCTAAATTGTTTGTGTTAATAAAATATTGTATTTGTCTCGTAAATTTCAATATAAAAATAAAGTTCGTAAGAAATAATAAATAAAGTTAAAAAACGGTAGTTTTATTTTTTTAAGAATATCGTAGTTGAACTATAAAACTCGTTTGCTCTGGGGCTCGTTCGGAAGCTTCCAAAATCCGAACCCATGGACCAAATTATCTTAAATTTCAGAGACATAAATCAAACAGGAAGGAACATCATTGTAGAAAATTTAAAGGTTCTATATTTGTTCGTTTTGGAGATAATCTCGTTTGCTCTGGGGCTCGTTTGGAAGCTTCCAATATACGAATCCATGGTTCAAATTCATTCAAATGTCAGTTTCCAATTTTATAGAAAAGGAAACATTCTTGTACTAAAAATAAAAGTTCTATCTTTGTTGGTTGTGGAGATATACTCGTTTGCTCTGGGGCTCGTTCGGAAGCTTCCAAAATTCAAACCCATGGACCAAATCTTCTCAAATTTCAGAGACTTAAATAAAACATGAAAGAACACCACTCTGCCAAATTTAAAGGTTCTATCTTTGTTGATTTTGGAGATAATCTCGTTTGCTCTGGAGCTCGTTCGGACGCTTCCAAAATCCGAACCCATGGATTAAATCCTCTCAAATTTCAGAGACCTAAATCAAATATGAAAGAACACCATTCTGCCAAATTTAAAGGTTATATCTTTGTTGTTTTTGGAGATAATCTCATTTGCTCATTTGCGGAAGCTTCCAAAATCCAAACCCATGGATCATATTCTCTTAAATTTCAGAGACATACATCAAACGGGAAGGAACATCATTGTAAAAAATTTAAACGGACATCATTAAATCGACTCAGGAGGTGATCCTGATTCAGAATATGTATACATGTCCATATCTAACTCGCTTCCTTTTGGTGGTTACAAACACCATACCAAAGTTAATATACCCTATACTTTAGGTGTAGGGTATAAAAAGCTGTTTCGAAATATGTAATAAAAAGTACCTTAGTAAGTACCAAGTAGTTTAATAAAAATACAGGGTGTTTCAAAAGAAAATTGAGTTTGAAACATATTTTTTTCATTTTAAATCATTTTACACCTCCATAACTTTGTAACTGTTGGGGTTATGGAATCATAACCATTAGGGCATAAAAATTAAAGCTAACAACTTACTCTATAAAATACATTTTTTTATCTCTCTATAGTAAGCCGTTCAAAACTTGTAGATTTTTTTATGAAAAGATTCTAAAAAATCTTTAACACCTCATATCTCGAAAAGGGTCCAGAATAGACCCCTTTCCAGTACAGTTTTTTTTTCGTCCCGATCAACTATTTCAAGGAAGACCATCGAGTCGGAAACATCCTGCATATAGTTTAGCAAGAGATTTTCTTGAAATTTTGGTTTCATATATTTATAAAAAAATCTTACATTAGGACTTTTGATTGCTGAAGAATCGTAAAACTAAGGTATACTGCTTTATTATTTTACACGCGGATTTTAGAAAGTTTAACCAGCTCCGAATTAGTGGAAAGACAATACATTATGAAAGTTAGATTTTGCTATGAGATCCCCAACTTCTAAACATTTTTCTTTCTTTTCCCAACTGGTTGTTATTCTAATATCTCTTCTTTTATCAACATTTTCCATGGTCTTATCAAATACGGAATTATTCATTAATTAATTAATTTGTTTGTTCTATGAAAGTTATTTAAGTCGAAGTACTTTTTTAACCAATCACTTTATGTAAATTGCAATACTCTATGAATCTTTTTAAGATTAAACCATTTTTAAGACACTGACATTGTTTAAAATTTCTGTAATGAATAATGTTTAAAACAATGTAGAGTTTATGAGCTAATATTAAAATATAAGAAACCTTTTATAAAGTTTGTTTTATTTAATGAACTTAATTTTAAACTTAATTAAAAAGTTAGTATAAAACAATTAAAATTGATTTAAATATAGAATAGGATAGAATTATTAATTAAGAAAAATTGGCTTGATTATTTTTTCTTTCCTAAACAAACACTATGATTGCTGGATGTTTAAAGCAATTTAGAATTTAAAAGCTAATTTAAAAATATTACAAATATTTTATAATATTTATTTTAATTAATTATTAAAAAAAAAAAAAATATTCAGAATCAAGAACTGTATAAATGTTCAAAAAGAAAATCAAATTTAAAAAAAAAATCGAATTAATGGCAAATATTAATGGCAATCGAATATATTGTAAGTTTTTACATATTGCCATTTACCAGTAACATCTAATATATACATAGGTATAATATATAATTAAGAAAGAGGTTATAGATTTATTCGAGTGGGTGGATGTTTCAGATTCTTCTGAAGAAATCGAGGAGCAGGAAGACAATATTTTAAATTCTTCTGAAGAGGACAAGAGTGATGAAGAGAAGATAAAAAAGAGAGTTAAGTTCAATTTAAAACAGCAGATACATATATTATACAAATGGAATACCGCGTATAAATTAGCTCGACAAAAATATTGGGAATTCATAGCACTGGATCGCTATAGATTCAAACAAAGAATTCAAAATACCAATGATATTATATGTAAGATTCTAATTAATTATAAAAGATTTTCTAATTAATTATAATTATAAATTATAAATAGAAAAAGAAGCAAAAAAAAAGAAATTTGCTTCTTTAAAATGAAAAAAATGTTTATAACTAAAATGACGTAACAGAGGATTCCTTTTATTAAAATATATAAAAAGAGGAACAAAAATATACTACAAAGTTTTTTATTTTTTTAATATTTTCGATATTTATAATTTTTTTCTTTAAATTTTCGCTAATCGCAATAGACATCTCTTAGGAAATTCAATTGAATTTAGAGTAAATAAATCTGGCCATTTATCGTCTTGAACTTATTTGAATGAATTGAACTGAATTAATGTTGAGTCAGCATAATTCCTCAGAAATTTTATATGATATTTAATTTCTCTTCTATATTTCTTTTTAAAATCTTTTTTATTTTTAAGAAAAAATTTATTAAACGTAAGAATTGCTCTTGCGAACTCCATTTTATAATTAAAACTAAAGAAAATTTATTAAACAAAATAATGTTAAACAAAAGAAATAAAATATAAAAATAACAAGAATTAATTAAATCTTCAGTGGGTAAGAGTGCTAGGGCGTAGATAAGTCTATTAGGTAAGTTTATAATTACGATATTGTGTTTAGGTTCGATCCTAGTTCTATGCTCTTACTCAGTGAAGATTTTTTTTATTTTTAATGCTTATCTACACCCAAAATTGCAGTGTTTTTTTAATTTTATACTCAAAATTATATAAAAGGTTAATCTTAATATGAAAAATGTCATAACCCGATTAGATTTTTAAGTAGAAGCATCATAATGTTTTGGGTTGAGAAATGTTTCATAATGTTTCATCATAATGTTTCATCATAATGTTTTGGGCTACATGGTTATAAATATTGTATTTGTGGTCGGAAGTGGCCTTCAATCAAAATAATTCATTGGAAAATATTTCATGATTTTTTGGAGGTTTATATAACTTCAGAGGGTAGGGAAAAAATTTGTTTATTTAAAATTAGAAATGGTGAGTCATTAACTAACAAATTTGATTTATCTCATTTGGATTGGCAACATTTAAAAATCGAAGTATATGGTGGTGATATTACCATTATTGGTAAAATATGAGATTCAAGAAATAAAAAAAAGCAAATACCTATCATTTTCATACTGATTGCCCATTTGCTGAAGAAGATGATTGGGAAATGATTGAGAAGAATATTTCAAATGTACTATCAAAAGATAATAAAAAAGGAATTATGCAAACTATTGATTCATTGTCAATTAAAATAAGTGAATATGAAGAAAATCAATACAAATACAATTTGCATATCTGTGATACATGTTTCTCTGACCACCAGCTGTTTTTCGTGAGTGTTGACGTTGAGCCAAAAGTAGAAAAATTAAATAATTTCAAAACGGTTTAAAGGTATGAAAATTTTGAAAATACGAATATCTGGGCCAACCTTGAATCTGTTAATAATTTTGATAATTTTGTGGGGGAGTTAACGGAATTAATTGAGCGTAATACTGTCACAATACCAATAAAAGATAAAAAACAAACAGGAATGGATGACAAGGGAAATTTTACTAAAAATTAAAATAAGAGATTCATACTTTAAATTTAAAAGAAAATATTCGGGTGACTCGGCTGTGCAAAAACTATAGGAAGACTCCAGAGATATTGTTAAAAAATTAGTTTTTGAGGCGAAAAAAAATTTTTTCTCAGAAAAATTGTCTAGAAACCCAAAAAGTAGTAAAACCCTCTGGGATGTCTATAAACAAATCATATATAACGAAGACTCAAATTCTGAAGCACATAATATTAAAACAGTAGAAGTCGAAAACCGTAGCATTTCCGATGAGAAGGAAATCGCCGAATCTTTTAATGACTTTTTCATTAATGTAACGGAAAAAATAAACATCTCAGCTGACTCTATTGATCATATATATATGAATAATTTTTTCTCTACTATACATTCCAATTTTAACTTACATTCATGTGACGTAGAGGAAGTGCAAAAGGCGATTCTTTCATTGAAATCAGCAGCAGCGACAGGGTACGATAAGATCTCAACAAAATTTATCAAAAGATTTTATAATCCTCTAAGTCGCATTTTGGTTAAATTTATAAATATTTCCTTTGAATGCATGTTTCTCTAACTCCTTAAAAAAAGCTATAATTACTCCAATTTTCAAAAATGGAAACAAAATTATTTGTTCCAATTACCGTTCTATCTCTGTTCTTACGGCACTATCTAAAATATTTGAGATAGTAATAAAAAATCGCCTTACTAACTTTCTAAGGAATAATAATATACTTCACGAGGAGCAATATGATTTTGAGCCTAACTCTAATGCAACTGCTGTATGTTTAAGCCTGACAAATTTCATTTTTAAAAATTCGGATGGCGGAATATGTTGCTTGTATTTTCTTAAATTTGCAAAAGGCTTTCGATTGCGTAGATCATGAAATCTTACTAAAAAAACTCCAGCTAATGAATTTTAGTGACAATCAATTAAGTTTCTTTTATTCATATCTTCGCAATCGTCGGTAAGTAATTCATCTCGGTAGTGCATATAGTTCCTTAAGAGTCATGAAAAAAGGGGTTCCTCAATGCTCTATATTGGGGCCCGAGTTCTTCAAAATTTATATCAACAATATAACCAAATTATATTTAAGAGGCTCCTTACAACTATACGTGGATGACGCAGTTCTGAAATATGCCGAAAATAGTGAAAATGTGCTAAAACTTGCAGTTGAAAGTGATCTCAAAACAATAAACGAGTGGCTTACCAAACATCGTCTTTCCTTGAATATTCAAAAAACAAAAATCATGATCTTTGAAAATAAAAAAATTAATAGTACCATATTTTATCTTAATAATAATGCCATCGACACAGTTTCAACTTTTAACTATCTACGCTAGTGCAAAGTTGTAATTAATCTTTTTGGTAAGTTTTTACATATTACATAGGTATAATATATAATTTTGTATTTCAGCAGCGACAAAAAAATGAAAATTTTGGATTTGTCCAATTTGGAGAGAAATATGTTTAAATTGTATTTTAATTTTTAATGTAAATAATTTATTTTTTTTGGAATGCTACTACACATACATATGCTTAAATTGAAAATTTTTATATTTTATAATCCTTATCGAGATAATTTTATAAACGATCAAATTCATCTAAAAAATGAATAATACAAATGTTAAATGTATTATTACAAATAATATTAATGTAACTATTTTTTTATTTGCTTTTTTTATTTATATAATATGTATGTCGATAAAATTATTGTTATTACTTTTATTACTGTTATTAGTGTTATCATAAAGTAACTATATACATAGAGCATTCACATGGAAGAAAACTCTTAGACAGTTTTTTTAATTTCGTAAAATCAACTTGGTCGTATTTTAGTTTATTTTTATTTTAGTTTTTCTTTTTCTTTTTTTGTTTTGTTTGTATGTCAATTGATGTTTGTACATTTGTATATATTTTTTCATATAACTTTTTCGACTTCTTAAAAAAAGAAAAAACCTCGATTCTACCTCGATTTTTTATCAATCAATTTTAGTTGTTTTCATAACCCAATCATAGGTACAAGAATTATTATTGTAAAAGTATAAAATATGAAAAAATGTGTATATATTAATATAAATTTAAAGTTATTTTCATTCCCTCTAAAAATATATTTTTTCTTTTTAGTCAATCTTACAATATTTTAAAAATTCAAACTAGAAGCTATTTAGTTTAATATCAGGTCGATATTTATTATCAGAATATAACGATCCACTGTTGAGACAATCAAAAAGTTTATCAAACACTAATATGTACAAAATTTTTGCAACTTATGTAGTACCACTTTTAAAACCGGACGTTTCAATTATGAAAAAACTTTGGCTAAAGCTTGGTCACAAGTAATTGCCCGTATTATAATACCAATATCGAATAAACTTCTCAAATTTTTTTAACAATTTGTAAAAGTGTTACAAGACGAATATCTGTATTCTATATTTTATATTCTAAAAATAAAATTTAAAAGTGTTACGAGTGGAATATCTGTATAGATATATATGTATATTCATACATCAGTTACAAAAAAAATATTTATAAAAAATTTTAAAATATTTTATAAAGAACGTCTAAATATCTTACAAGCCGGATCGGAACACTCAATTTATTTTGTACACAAATAGCCTTTTTTTTTAATTTTTCGTTGAATGTTCCGGCTTGTAAGTATAAAAGAGTTGTTATAAATATCGTGCACTAAAATTACTTTTTTGTTGTGCATGTAGTTGTTTCTTCTTAATTTAATTTTGTTTTGTAAAGATATGGTAAGTTGTACAACCCCTTCGTGCCGAATGTTTTTTCTTAATACCTTCTTAATTTTTAAAATTTTTTATTTTATTTTTATTTTATATACAGTTACCGTGGTACATAAATGTGCCAGGTAGCTATAACCCTTGTTTCCTTGTAGGAATGTGGGGTGTACGAGATATTATGTGATATATTAAGTATTTATATATTGCGATATATGAATATATATATCTTTGTTTTTATATTATAATTATTGTACCCAGCCGGGAATCGAACCCGAGACCTCTCATTCCTTTATGAATGAGAAGCGGTGCGTCAACCACTGCACCAATGGCTGGATGATTTAAAATTTTTAAATTCAGTTTTTTTATATGACTCTAACTATATGTAGCTACCTTATTCAATAAAATTTGAACATTTGTTTATTTTTTTGCTACTTCAAAATTTAAATGGTAGTGAAATTTTTTTGTAAGATATACAATTTTTGCATACATATGTAATTCGTGGATATTTATGGTTACTTTCCTGCATATTTTCAAATGAATATTTTTTTAGCTTAATCTCTTTCAAACACATATCATTTTTGTATGTTCTGCCTAAGATCTAACATTTTCGTGGATATATTGGTCTAATGAAAACCAACTTTAATGTAGAGTTTTCCAATTTGAGTGATATGATTTCTAAGTGACGTTTCGGCCATTTGTAGTATGTCATAATCTATCAATTTTTTTTCATTGTATTCAGTAATGTTTACAATTTCATCATGAAGAGATATACGCAACGTTTTCAAATTATTCAATTTTATTATCAAAAACGATAACGATTTTTTTAAGAAAATAATCTTCTCCGATGAGGCTCACTTTCATCTGAGTGGTGCGGTAAATAAACAAACCTGTTGATTCTGGTGCGAAAAATCTGGTGGAATCATCGGTCCGTACTCCTTTCGAAATGAAGCTGATAACACCGTTACTGTCAATGGAGAGCGGTATAGATCGATGATAACCAACTTTTTATGGCCGAAATTGGAAGAAGTTGATCTTGACAACATCTGGTTCCAACAAGTCGAGGCTACGTGCCACACAGCGCGTGCAACAACCGAATTATTGCAAGAAAAGTTTGGAGATTCGATTATTTCAAGAAATTGTGACATTGAATGGCCTCCAAGAAGTTGTGATTTAACACCATTAGACTATTTTTTGTGGGGTTATTTGAAGTCATTGGTCTTTAGCAATAAACCAGACTCTCTTCAAGCTTTAGAAGTCAATATTGAACGTGTTATTCATGACATACGACTTGATTTAGTGGAAAAAGTGCTCGAAAATTGGGTTCATCGAATTCGTTCTTGCAAAAGAAGTCGTGCAGGCCATTTGAATGACGTTTTATTCAGAACTTAATTGTATCGATTGTACATTAAATAAAAAAACATTTGAATTTCCTTAATAATTAGTGTGTTTTTTTTTTAAAAAGAAATCGTATCACTCAAATTGGAAAATCCTTTATATGTAATTATGCATTCAGTAAATTTGATCTTAACTTACTATACCTTTGTGGGTCCACAAAGGTTAATACCAATATTTTAGAAAATTTCAATATCCCATCCAAAAATATGTTTTAACTTTTAGAAAAAATATTCTTCTAAAAAATATGCCTTCTTAATCATGCATTCTACATGCCTTCTCAGTCATGTATTTCATATGCCTTCCGAATCATGCCTTCCAGATGCCTTCCCAGTCATGCAATCTGAATCACTCAAAGGGAAGCTTACGAAGTAAAAGTACGAACGCTTTGCTTCTTTTTGCGGACATCTATATGCGCTTTTTATTTATAACTATATTACAGTATGTAGATCTTACTTACAGTGTGTAGATCTTGCCAGATGACCTTGCCTACATATGTTTAATGTTACACTGTTCTAAAACATAAGTTGTAAAAAATAAGTTACATTGTTGTAAAAAATAAGTTATGTAGGGTTCTTTTTTGTTTATTTCTAAAATGTTTTTATATAAATCTATAAAGAAATTTTTATTTTTAATTACCTATGTATTATATGTATGTATAGGTATATTCCGTACATTTTTATTTTTTTTTAACGATCTAACATAATGTAAGGCTTCTAAGGAAATCATGAGGGAAAATTTAATTTTAACAATAAGATAAATAAATTTAATTTATTTAATATATTATGTATGTACATACATATAATTCTTTCCAATAGCAATTTTTTTGAAATTGCCTATGTGTCTAAATTTAGTTTTTTTAATACTTTTGTTTGATCTTCCACACCCGAGAAAAAAAGACAGACATCGTTTCATTATCATATTGTATTTGTCAGCGAAACTATATTATTTATAAATAAATAATTTTTGTTTGAAAGATATTCACTCATGATACACTGAATGAATGGTTATATCAATATGTACTCACATTTCAGTCAAATATTTTATAAGAAATTAACTAATTTCCTTAATTACATTTATTTACTATAATTTTTGCTAACATTCCAACTTAAATAAACATAATATATACATAAATCATTAAAAAATAATTAAAAATTAATTTTTAAAGAATAAAGAAAAATTTATCAAATTATTTTTCGAGTTTTATAACGCGACTTTATTTTTATATCTCTTAAAACCAAATATATAATTTTAATCTTTTAAAAAACAAAAATTTTTTATTATAAAAAAGAAAAAAAATTAAACTCAGTAAAACCTTATAGTCTTCGTTTATTTTTTATATTTTTTATTGATTTTATTTTTCGAACTTTGTTCACTATCAAAAGTATTACATATCTTTAAATGAAAATTACATTTTTTCAGCTCTATTTATATTAATAGGTACAAGACAATTTAACGTTAACTTATGTTAAAAATAAAAAAAAAGAAATTTATAATATGTTAAAAAACATACTAGTCAAAGAAAAACCTAGAATATTTTAGAAACAAAAAAAAAAATATATAAAAATAAAAAAACCAAAAACCGTATAACTAAAAACTAAAAAAACCTTTAATATGAAAATAATTTAACATTCATTTTTAACTTTAACATTTCAAAAATTTTTAACTTTTACAGAAATAAAATTATTCCGATCACAAAACATTTCTAATAAGACTGGAATCTGCAAAACTACCATTATCGTTACAAGCTTTTTCTCTTTCTCTTTGGATGTAAATAGATTCCAAAATATTTAATTGATGGAAACCTCTCATTTCTTTTATTAATTTAATTTCTTCTATTCCATGTTTATTTGCTCTTCTCCTTCCACGTCCACATTTGCTATTTTGATTTAGAACATGCTTGCAAAAATCACTTCGCTCTTGAAAATTTTTTATATCTAGTTCATGTTCTTTCAATCGTTTTTCCAATCTTCTTGATGTTTTTCCAATATACACGGAATCACAACCACTACATATTAGTTTATATATACCAGATTTTTTTAAATGTTTCTGTCTTGTGTTTGGGATTACCTAAAAGATTTTTTAGTTTCGCTTGCGGGCTGTATACCAATTGTATATTGTTATTTTAGAAAATTGGGTTGAGTTTTTCTGTAATATATGGATAGTAAGACATTTTTATCCATTTCTGTTTTGTTTGGCATATACTTTTTCTAATTTTGATTCGTTAATTCTGAACTTTTGTTTTTTCTTTTTTATTGTGTTATTAATAATTTTTTCCTCCAACCCATTGATCTTAGCCGTTTCAATAATATATTTGAGTTCATTTTTATAATCTTCTTCTGATAACCGTAAATTTACCAGTCTATGTATCATTGAGTTAAATGCTGCATATTTATGTGAGTTGGAATGAAAAGAATCACCTGTAATATATATTTGTGTTTGCGTCGGTTTTCTGTAGACATTGAAATCCAAATGTTTGTCTTTCCGGATAATTCCAAATCTAGAAACGGTAATTTTCCACTCTTTTCAATTTTCATGGTGAATTTATTGTTATTATTGAACTGAACATGGTGAAATTATTATCTTTATTGAACTGTTTTTCTTATTCATAACTCTAAAGTGTTCGATATATTTTCTTCTTTTACCACCGCAAACACGTCATCCACATATCTCCACCAAACCATAGGAAAATCATCAAGAAAAAATGTAATTTTTATTTAAAAATATGTAATACTTGATAATGAACAAAGTTCGAAACGCGTCGTACTCGTAAATAAAACCAATAAAAAAAATTTTAAAAATAAACGAAGACTATAAGATTTTACTGAATTTAATTTTTTCTTTTTTATAATAAAAAATTTTTGTTTTTTAAAAGATTAAAATTATATATTTGGTTTTAAGAAATATTAAGAAAAATTTAATTTTGATGAAATATGATTGTATTTGGCTTTGAAAAAGTACATACATATGCAATATCAATATGTATGTATTTTAAACATAATATTATTTATTATTAATATTTAAACATAATATTTTCTTTTTTTGCATGTTTCTATATCCTTCCATCTTTTTTACATGTTTCCATTTCTTTTGCATGTGCTGGAAAATTTTAGAATGTTCAAAGATATAAAAAGCGATTCACGCAAGTCTGGAATATCTTTTTTCCATAGAAGTAGAAGATCTTTTGACGGTAAGTTTTATAGATTTCCTAAGAACGAAAATCTATTCAAACCTGAGCCTCCAAATGTAACGTGAGTATTGAAAATATCAAAAAAACACATTTAAGAGTGTGCCAGGATCATTTTGAAACAAAATTTTTGGGCGGAACGTTAAAAAAAGGGACAATTCCTACATTATGTTTATTTAATAACAATGAAAACGAAAACAATATTAACCAAATTCAGCAATCACAAAATTTCAATATTTCCGAATTTGGTGTAGAAAATTACCCCGTAGAAAGCCAATATAATATACCTTTTGAAAATGATCGGCCAACATCTCCTGAAATTGGTTTTTGCAAAAATTGTTTACAATTTCATGAAGAGAAACGTATTATTTTAAAAAATTTTCCTCATCACGAAAAGTTTTAGGATTCTATAAAAAGGCATATATTCGTTTAAAAAAGCAAGTAGGTAATTTAAAAATTTGAAAATAAAAAGTTAAAACGTAAAAGTAGGAAACAAAAGCAAGATAATTTTATTAGTTCAATTGAGGAACAACCTCATTTAAGCAATAATGCAAAGCCACTCGCAAAAATGAATTTTAAAAATACTAGAAACTGGTCAGAAAGTGAAAAAAAGGTAGCTTTAAATATTTATTTTAGTTCACCAAAAGGACATAAATTTTTAAAAAATGGCATAGAATTTATCATTAATTAGCTGGATACCAATTAAATATATAAATGTAGGTTTCAATCAAAAAAATTTAACTGCATTAGGTTTTTTTTTTTTGGCAAAATATATATGAGTCTTCCTTATTCTCCATTTGTCATTTGTAAATTTGTATGAAATTTTTCGTCTTGATTTTGTATGAAAATTTTCTACCATTTGATTAAACCCATTTACTTTAAAGTGTTGTGTTGAGTGTGTTCTAGTGCAGAAAAAAAATTATATATATAGCTATAATGTATATAGTATAGATAAAATTTCTAAATATGATTACTATAATGTAAAAAAAACAAGTAAATGTAACAGTAAGTCGATGCAACCGACTTATTAATACCCTACACCTGAATAATTCGAATTAAATTAAAAATCCATAAGTGTTTTTGGCAGCTGCTTGAACTTCTTCCCTTTTCTGTCTTATTCAACTCGAATTTCAAGAACGGAAAAGAGGCATCCGCTTGGGATATGCTTGACACCCTTGTATAAAATTTTAAGTTTCTATCTTAATTATTTTCGAAGATTGGTAGTCCTTGGGAGGTTTGTGTCAGCTACCCGAATTGCCACTCCAATTCATCGAATCCATCTCAGGAACATAAAGAAAACTTGCCAGAACACCATTCTATTAAATTTAAAGGTTCTACTTTTGTTGGTTTTGGAGATATGCTCGTTGCTCTTGTGCTCGTCCGGAAGTTTCCAAAATACGAACCCATGGTTCAAATTCTTTCAAATGTCAGTTTCCAATTTTACAGAAAAGGAAACATAACAGCACACCTTTGTACTAAAAATAAAAGTTCTATCTTTGTTGGTTGTGGAGATATACTCGTTTGCTCTGGGGCTCGTCCGGAAGCTTCCAAGATTTGAACCCATGGACCAAATCCTAACAAATTTTAGAAACATAAATCAAACATGAAGGAACACCATTCTGCCTAATTTAAAGGTTATATCTTTGTTGCATTTGGAGATAATATCATTTGCTCTGGAGCTCGTTCGGACGCTTCCAAAATCCGAACCCATGGATTAAATCCTCTCAAATTTCAGAGACCTAAATCAAACATGAAAAAACACCATTCGGCCAAATTTAAAGGTTATATATTTGTTGTTTTTGGAGATAATCTCATTTGCTCTGGGGCTCGTTCGGAAGCTTCCAAAATCCAAACCCATGGTCCATATCCTCTTAAATTTGAGAGACATAAATCAAACTGGAAGAAACATCATTATAAAAAATTTAAAGGTTCTATCTTTATTGGTTTTGGAGATAATCTCGTTTGCTCTGGGGCTCGTTCGGAAGCTTCCAAAACCCGAACCCATTGACCAAATCTTCTCACATTTCAGAGACTTAAATAAAACATGAAAGAACACCACCCTGCCAAATTTAAAGGTTATATCTTTGTTGGTTTTGGAGATAATCTCATTTGCTCTGGTGCTCGTTCGGAAGCTTCCAAATCCAAACCCATGGACCAAATCCTCTTAAATTTCAGAGGCCTAAATCATACATGAAAGAACACCATTCTGCCAAAAGTAAAGGTTATATCTTTATTGGTTTTGGAGATAATCTCATTTGCTCTGGGGCTCGTTCGGAAGCTTCCAAATACAAACCCATGGACCAAATCCTCTTAAATTTCAGAGACATAAATCGAACGGGAAGGAACATCATTGTACAAAATTTAAAGGTTCTATCTTTGTTGGTTTTGCAGATAATCTCATTTGCTCTGGTGCTCGTTCGGAAGCTTCCAAAACCCAAACCCATGGACCAAATCCTCTTAAATTTCAGAGACATAAATCGAACGGGAAGAAACATCATTGTACAAAATTTGAAGGTTCTATCTTTGTTGCTTTTGGAGATAATCTCGTTTGCTCCGGAATCATTCGGAAGATTCCAGAATCCGAACCCATGGACGGATTTTGTCCAGATTCGAACTTAGCCTTTCTTTCGTAATTAGTAACCTACTATATAAATTTCATCAAGATAGCATCATTATTTTTTGAGTTATCGTGCGTACGGACGGACGGACGGACATCGCTAAATCGACTCCGGCGGTGATCCTGATTCAGAATATATATACATGTCTATACCTATCTCGCTTCCTTTTGGTGCTTACAAACACCATACCAAAGTTAATATACCCTATACTTTAGGTGTAGGGTATAAAAAATCGATTTTATATCGATTTTTTTCTTCATATATGAAGAACATATTATGACATTCGCTAAGTTTTGAATACAAATACATATATTTTTTGATACGATTTTTCTATTACAGAACCTAAAAATTAAATTATAATAATTATCTCATATTAAGAATATGTTTCATAGCATTAAGAATTAAGTAACCTATAAGTGTAAACTTATGATTTTATTCTATAACAAAAACTCCACTTTAAAAAAAATATATATAGCTAAATTTAATACTATGGCCCTGATTTCGATGTCATATCACTTTCATTTTTTATGAAAAACAAAATTTTTGATTTCGATAGTCATAAAAAAAATCATGAAAAATGAAAAGAAGCTGATTTTGATAGTCATATTTTATGAATATACTCATTTAAAACGTCAAATTTTCTCATTTTGAAATTGTTAAATGAGTGCTTGTAAAAATGGATTTAGGAAAAAAATATGAAGTATTTTATTTATATTTATGTGAATATAGGCATTTTTATAAGTAAGCTACGACTATACGATATCATAGGTTTCAAGAAAGCTCATTAATTTGTGAATTAGAAGTCGTTCCGACATGTTTAAAAACAAGTAAATGTAACAGTAAGTCGATGCAACCGACTTATTAATACCCTACACCTGAATAATTCGAATTAAATTAAAAATCCATAAGTGTTTTTGGCAGCTGCTTGAACTTCTTCCCTTTTCTGTCTTATTCAACTCGAATTTCAAGAACGTAAAAGAGGCATCCGCTTGGGATATGCTTGACACCCTTGTATAAAATTTTAAGTTTCTATCTTAATTATTTTCGAAGATTGGTAGTCCTTGGGAGGTTTGTGTCAGCTACCCGAATTGCCACTCCAATTCATCGAATCCATCTCAGGAACATAAAGAAAACTTGTCAGAACACCATTGTACTAAATTTAAAGGTTCTATTTTTTTGGTTTTGGAGATATGCTCGTTGCTATTGTGCTCGTCCCGAAGTTTCCAAAATACGAACCCATGGTTCAAATTCTTTCAAATGTCAGTTTCCAATTTTACAGAAAAGGAAACATAACAGACCACCTTTGTACTAAAAATAAAAGTTCTATCTTTGTTGGTTGTGGAGATAAACTCGTTTGCTCTGGGGCTCATCCGGAAGCTTCCAAGATTTGAACCCATGGACCAAATCCTCACAAATTTCAGAAACATAAATCAAACATGAAGGAACACCATTCTGCCTAATTCAAAGGTTATATTTTTGTTGCATTTGGAGATAATATCATTTGCTCTGAGGCTCGTTCAGAAGCTTTCAAAATCCGAACCCAAGGACCAAATCCTCTCAAATTTCAGAGACCTAAATTAAACATGAAAGAACACCATTCTGCCAAAAGTAAAGGTTATATCTTTGTTGGTTTTGGAGATAATCTCATTTGCTCCGGAATCATTCGGAAGCTTCCAGAATCCGAACCCATGGACGGATTTTGTCCAGATTCGAACTTAGCCTTTCTTTCGTAATTAGTAACCTATTATATAAATTTCATCAAGATAGCTTTGTTAGTTTTTGAGTTATCGTGTAAACGGACGGACGGACGGACGGACATCGTTAAATCGACTCAGGAGGTGATCCTGATTCAGAATATATATACATGTCTATATTTAACTCGCTTCCTTTTGGTGGTTACAAACACCATACCAAAGTTAATATACCCTGTACTTTAGGTGTAGGGTATAAAAAGATACTCAGTACTCACCGATTTTGTAGTAAAATTTAAATATCAAAAAAAAATTAATAAAAAATTCAACTTTTAAGCCCGCCCCAAAAAACAGAATCCAAAAACTAGAGAACCACTTTTCGGCACTTTTTTTAATTCTTTGCTTTTTTTCTTTTACAGTATTGGGAACTACGTGTTTTAAATCTTAATTTTATACTTATAGCTTTTCTTTGTATAGTCAAAACCTCAAAATAAGAAAGTATTGCCGGTTTAAAAAATAATATAAATCATTTTAATTTTAAATTTTATTTCATTTTGTCCGACTATCGAAATCGCAAAAAATTATTGAAATGAAATGAAATTTTCCATTTTAATTTTTATGAAATGACTATCGAAATCAGGGCATATATATAATATACATATATACTTTGGCTTATGTTTGATTGTTAGGAATTCAAGTAAAAAAAAAATTTTTTAAATTTATAAAATAAATTTAAATAAAAATTTTCAAAGGTTAGTTCGATTGTTTTTGAATTTTTTTTTAAACTAAAAGCGCTAATTTAGTGAAGTACCAATCCATTCATCTACAATCTACATATTTTTTGTTTTGTTATGTTTCTTTTTTGTTTTTTTCTTTTTGTGTAAAGAATGAATGCGAATATAATATGTAAGTATTAGGTATATTATGATGTACATTGAAAATTGTATGAGGTTTTTTGAGTTACAGACAAATAATTGTGTATGAAAGTACATTTTGTAAAAATAAAAACTAAAAAATATGTGCATTGTATATAAAAATTTGCTATTATTGGAATGAGTATTCGTAATTATTCTAATAAAAATTCGTCGCTTCCATTGGAAATATGTACCTAATATAATATGAAAAATGGTTTGTATTTTTATTTTAAAAATTTAATTGAATTGTAAACCAGTAAAAAACAACTACATATTATGTATGTATGTATTTTCGAAATTTTTTTAAGAATAAAATTTAAGGGTAGATTCTTAAAATTTATAATAAATGTACAAACTTCAAAATAATTTTCATGCAATTCACAAAATTATTTGTTGAAGTTTGCGTCAAAATTAATATTATGATACATAGATACATATGTATATTATTTATGCATCACAAATTCAATAATATTGCACTTTTTTCATTCAAATCAATTTTTTTTTTCCTCTAAAAATCTGTTACGAATTAGAAATCTGATTGCTGAAAATAGAAGTATTCGAAAATAACCGTTCAATAAGAGCTCTATTTATGTATTAATTAAAATATGTGACAAAGTTCAAACCATACTAGAAAATATTTCGCCAGTCCTTAAATTTTATTTTTAAAAAATTTCAAACTTATTTATTTTAAATTCAAATTCTCTTTCCAAAGAAGCAGTGTTAGTTTTTGATGAAATAGCTATAAAACGGGATCTAAGCTATAATTCGGTACTGGACGAAGTAATTGGGTTTTACGACTATGGTCACGAAAAGGCAAAAGAAATTGCAAAGTATATTTGCGTATTTATGCTAAAAGAGTTAATTCATAATTGAAAATATGTACTTAGTTATTACAAAAACAAATAAGGGTATTAGTAGTATAGATCTCCAAAATTTTTTAAACTTAAATTTAAATACAGCTTTCAATCTAAATCTTAATGTTAGGGCAGTTTTTTATGATCAGGGTCCTAATAAATGTTTTAAAATGTTAGGAGTTTCAAAAGAAAGTCCCTATTTCATTTATAATTTCAATGGGTTGAAAAAAGTTTTTTTAATTTTCGATTCAGTACACTTAGTTAAATCTCTTCGTAACACATTGCTTAAATATAATTTAGATACTGATGATGGGGAAGTTTCATTTAAGATTATTCAGTCATTTTTTCTTCACGAAAGAGGCAACAGCAAGAAAATATGTCCGAAATTTTCAAAAAAACATATTTTTCCAAACTCATTTGAAAACATGAACGTTAAATTGGCTTGTCAGATTTTTTGTCAGCTGCTGCTGTTATTAAGACACTAGTTTCAACAAATAAATTAGTTGCTAAAAAATCTTGTGTTTTATTCACCGCCGCTTTTGTATTTAAAATTAATAGTTTATCTGATTTTCTTAACAGTAAAAAAATTATATGATAAAAATCCATACCGTGCAGCTTTATAACAAAATAATCAAATTTTTGTCGAATACAAATTAAAAATTATTTTCAAAATATAAAGTCAATGATAACTAAAAATTTGTTTTCTTTAATTCGTTATACAAATGGTTGTAATAATAATCCATCGGTCGCGGAATTTAGTTATGTGCAAAAATGATGTCTGTAAAATTAATTAATTATAAAATTGGACACTCGAATTGTGAGGAAGATGATGGTGAGTTTATTTCCGACGATTTAATAAATTATCAAATAGAAGATTATAAATTAGAATCAAATGAAGAAAAAGTTGAGCAACAAATCGATGATAATATTACCAACATTGTCATCAGTCATTTAGAGGAAAATTTAAAAGAAAATGAAACGGAAAAAAAGGATGTTATTTTGAGTAATGCTGAAAGGTGTATATGGTGTTGTTTCGAGTAATGTATAAAGGTATATATCATTTTCAAAATTATGAAAATTTTTTGTGGTCAATGCACCGATTTATATTTAAAGGCTTCCGATAACCCGTTATTACTTGATTCGGAGCAATTTATTTATCAAAAAAACTATAAAAATGATTCAGAAATTCTTCATTTAAAAGCTCCAACATGAAAATTTTTCGAAATAACTCAATTTTATATCCATCTATTTTATCAGTACTTTTTTCAACATTTCCATAAAAATAATTAAAAAAAAAATATTTTATATTGTTTTTTGGAAGCCCCCAAAGTCTCCTAAATATTCTACATGGTTCAAAGAAGATGAAAAATACTTTACGCATAAAACCAAATTTTTAGAATCATTAACTGATTAAAAAAAGAAACAAAATGGTTAAAGGAAAAGTTAATAACTAATGAAAATCAAAGTAAAAGTAAAAAAAAACTTAAAATTATCCAAAATTAATTATATTTTCCTACAAAAAATTTTTGTTTCACTATAGTTGTACCTAATCTTTTAGTAATAAAATATTTTCATAAACTTTTTTTTTGTTTTAATTTTTGAATATATTATTTAACATTTTCTTTTTTTCCATCGACATTATTGTTCAACTGAAACTAAATCTGGTGCAATAAAATGAGATTATTAATTTAAGTTTGAAATTAATTTTATCACATTATATTTGTATTTTTGAATTATGAATTTTTATTATTCTCTTATTTTATTTAATAAAAAGAGGGTTTTTATATGAAAATTAATCAAATGTAATATTTTAATACTTATAATATGTAATAAAATTTTTCAGTTGGCTTTTTCCCCGTCTAAAAGGAATTTTATTCTTTTCTTTCTTAATAACAAACTTTTTTTGTCATTTTGTTTTGGCTTTTATTATTACTTACGAATATTTTATTTATTATCGAATATGCATAGGCAAAAAGAGTGTAGGTCTAGGTACTCGCAGAAAAGATTAAACTGCATTTGAAAAGTCTTCAGGATATTGTTAATATTGGCTCTTGTCTGACTTAATATTATCTGTCTTACAAAATTATGTAAAATATTATAAATATTTTAATTTTTTTTGTTAATTATCAATGTAATTTTCATTTAATTTCACTTGAATTTTATTCTTTTCACCGAATATTAAAAATAATTTTTTTTTACTGAATTAGCTTTTTAAAAAAACATTAGAAATTTTATTAAATTGCACATATGTATACATATAATATTAGTTTCATGTTTATTCGAATAAAAAATTAAACTCAATTTAATTAACAAATTTTCTTTCAAAATAATTAAAAACCTTATTTATATTAAGTTTATTTTCAATTTTGTAAATAAAATTATAACTAGTTTGTCTGTCCCCTAAACATTTAATAATTCTCACAAGTCCATTACTATACAAAATATTATAATTATGTAAGTACCCGTTCTTTTTAGCACATTTCCAAAAAAATTTTGAAAAAATGTGTTTATTAGTTTCACTCTGTCCGTCCGTCCGTCCGTCCGTCTGTTTACAAAACTTCTACACCGTTAAAGATAGAGAAAAAAAATTTTAACCATAGGTAGGTCTCATAAAAAAAATAATTTTGTGGAACAACTTTTTCATGTAGCCCCCCCCCATTACGGAGCTACACCCCCTCAAACTTTGAAAAAGCCCTATTTTTAAATGCATATATCTTATGTTCTGCTTAAGCTTTTTTCAATCTGAAAACGTCATTCGACAGGTATTTTTTTTATCTTTGTAAATTAATATCAAAATTATACAATTTTTTTAAATTTAGTATTTAAATTTACCGTTATGTGAAATCCAAATTTTGCATGATTTTTCTACTTTCATAACTCCGGCACGCTTCTAGAGAGAAGCTTGAAATTTTGAGGCAAGAAAGAACTTTTAGAATTAGTATAAGTTTGCTCAGAAAATTTTTTCGGACCACCCCCTGTTTATGAGCTATTAGGGCTAAAAAATTGAAAATTTGCTATTTTTAAACACCTGTAACTTAGGAACCTGCACACATTTTACTTCTGCAAGATGTAAAAAATAAAGCTACAATAATATATTTTTACGTGTGTGAAAGGTTTATTTTAGTTGTAAAGGGTTCCAAAGCTGCAGCTCTTCAAAATTGTAAAAAAGCCCCATTTTCAGATGTATATATCTCGGGATCTGCGTAATAGTTTTGCAATCTAAAACCGGCAGAAGATCGAAAATTTTATTATCTATATAAAACAATATCAAAATTATGTAATATTTTGTAATTTACGTTTTAAATTTACCGTTATGTGAAAACCACATTTTGCATGAAATTTCTTTTTTCATAACTCCGGCACCCCTTTAGATAGAAACCTGAAATTTTGAGATAAGAAAGAACTTTTAGAATTATTTTAAGTTTCCTCAGAAAATTTTTTGGTAACGCCCCCTCTTTAAGAGTTATTACGCCTCAAAAATTGAAAATTTGCTATTTTTAGACACCTGTAACTTAGGCACCTGTAAAAATTTTTCTTCGGCAAGATATAAAAATTAAAGCTTCAGTAATATATTTTTACGTGTGTTAACAGCTTTTCTTAGTTATATAGGATTCCGGACTTACGGCCCCTCAAAATCTCAAAAATGTCCTATTTTCAAGTTTTTTCTTATTACATGAAATTTTCAAATTTTTGTGTAAGTCACACTTCTAAACAGTTTGTATTGAGTTTTGGAAATGTGCGCTTTTAAAAACCGTTGGTTTACATTCTACCTTGTTTTTATTTTTATGCATGCTTAAAACTCAATAAGAAAAGATAATGAGAAGAATTATTTCAATATATAGATAAAAAATAAAATATCAACAACATCAATACCTAACAAAAATTGACCGCTCTTAAATGTTAATATACAAAATTTCCTCATGGTATACCTATAATTTATATTGCATAAATACAGATAGCCATTCACATAAAATGCACTCACACTTCTGTAAAAATTACATTAAAAAAATAAAATTCTGATCATAACAATATCAACAAGTTTGAAATTTTATTAAAAATAAAATTTAAGGGCTGGCGAAATATTTTCTAGTATGGTTTGAACTTTGTCATATATATATTTTAATTAATACATAAATAGACCTCTTATTGAACGGTTATTTTCGAATACTTCTATTTTCCGTAATTAGATTTCTAATTCTTAACAAATTTTTAAGAAAAAAAAATATTTGATTTGAATGAAAAAAGTGCAATATTATTGAATTTGTGATGCATAAATAATATACATATGTATCTATATGTATCATAATATTAATTTTGATGCAAACTTCAACAAATAATTTTGTTAATTGCATGAAAATTATTTTGTACATTTATCACCTATAAATTTTAAAAATCTAGGCTTAAATTTTATTCTTAAAAAAATTTCAAAAATACATACTTATTGACTGACTCAAAAAATTGTCCGTACGGCGATATTAAAAATTTTTGTTAAACAAAAAATGTATGATGGAAATATTTACAGTTATTAATGTTTATTTATTTTGATATACAAAGGTCTCAAAATCTAATTTATAACATATTATTTTTAAATTATTTAGTGCAATGTAAAAAAAAACATAAATAATTCAAAATATAACAAAAATCAACTCAAAAAATTCTCCGTACGCTATCAATAATCATAAAAGAAACCGTTTGAATAAAAAAATTATGGAATTCCCGTTTCTAAATACAAAAACTATTTCTTTTCTAAGTTTCTATCGGCACGCAGAATAGTTTTAATAGAAAATTTGGCGAGTGCTATTATTTGTATGTTAAAACAAAATGGCAAATAATCATAGAAAAATTTCTGTTGAAAATAAAAAATTAATAGTACAGTTACAAAAAAGTGGTAAGAGTTTAAGAGAAATAGCAAATATTATTGGAAGACCTAAATCATCTATACAATATGATATACACAACTACAAAAAGACAAAAAACTTTGAAATTAATCCTGGAAGAGGCCGAAAGACAATCCTAACACCATATTTGAAACGGCAAATAAGAAAGCAAATTGAAAAAGATCCATTAATTAGTGCAGTAAAAATAGCTACAGGACTTACCCTTACAGAAAACATAACACTAAACCCACAAACTGTTAGAAATTATCTCCATACAATAGGTTATAATGCACGAATTGCTCGAAAGAAGCCATTTATATCCAAACAGAATGCAGCGAAACGATTGATTTACGCCAAAGAATATGTAAATAAACCGGATGAATTTTGGGATAAAGTAATATTCGTTGATGAGTCAAAATTTAATATATTTGGATCTGATGGGCGCCGTTTTGTTTGGCGTAAGCCTAATACTATAACGAACGATATAATAATATAATTTGGAGTTTATTGAAACAACAATGGATAAGTACCATTATTTGGATATTTTAAAAAGAAATTTAAAAGAAAGTGCGTCTAAATTAGGAATGAGTGACGATTTTTTATTAGCTCAGGACAATGATCCAAAGCATTCCTCATTGCTAGTTAAAACATGGTTACTTTATAATGTAAAATCGACACTTCCGCATTCTCCTCAATCACCAGACTTAAACGTAATTGAACATCTTTGGGATGTTTTAGGAAAAAAATTAACAGAAAAAAGTATTAAAAATAAAAATGATCTCAAGAACTCAATAGTAGAAGAATGGAATGCACTATCATCAGAGACTACAAAAAAAAGATCAAAAAAGATCAATGAAGAATCGTTTAAATCAAGTTATAAAAGCTAATGGTTAACATACAAGTTATTAACAAAACTAGTTTTTGAATATTTTTGTAACTGTACGGAGAATTTTTTGAGTTGATTTTTGTCATACTTGAATTATTTATGATTTTTTTTATATTGAAATAAAGAATTTAAAAATGATATGTTATAAATTAGTTTTTAAGACCTTTGTAAATTAAAATAAATAAACATTAGATAATAACTGTAAATATTTCCATCATACATTTTTCGTTTAACAAAAATTTTTAATATAGCAGTACACACAATTTTTTGAGACAGTGTTTGTACATATGTACTTGTTTTTTACTGGTTTAAAATTCAATTCAATTTTTAAAATAAAAAAAATACAAATCATTTTTTATATTATATTACATACCTCAATGGAAGCTACGAATTTTTATTAGAATAATTACGAATACTCATTCTAATGATAGCAAATTTGTATATACAAGGCACACATTTTTTAGCTTTTATTTTTACAAAATTTACTTTCATACACAATTTGTCAGTAACTCAAAAAACCTTACATATTATACACATTTATTCATCATATTATACATACACTTACATATTAATTCTTTCCACAAAAAGAAAAAAACAAAAAAGAAACATAACAAAATAAAAAATATGTAGATAAATACTTAAGATTACATAGCTACATATGTATATAAATACATATCTATACTATTCGTATCAAACTACATGTATAGGAATAGCGTATATTGTATAGAAACATAAAAAACAAATTAAAACAAAAAATACGTATAGCCATTAGCCATGAACAATAGATACCTAACACTGTAGCTATATAAATAAATAGGTACATTTTTATATCATTCATATTTAAATTTCAAACTACATATATGTATAGCAACCGTATATATTGTATAGAAACATAAAAAATAAAATAAAACAAAAAATACGTATAGCTATAGATACCTAACACTACGTAAGCTCGAATCTCTATAAATATATTTGTATAATGTATATCATTCATATTCAAATTTCAAACTATATGTATAGCAATAGCATATATTATTGTATAGAAACATAAACTTCGGAAAAAAAAGGAAAGAGGAAAACAAAGGCTCATATATTTCGCCATTTTTATAAGCTGTAGACATAGTTTATGTAGGTACATATTATTGCCGCGTTTATACCGTACCTAATTTAACTAGAGCTACTAACGTCAAAACGAGTTTGACAATTGTAGCAAGTGTTCTTACCATACTTAGCCACAACTGTCAAAAAAGTAATTTGATAAGAAAACATTTTGATTTATAGTACATATATTTTGGAAAATTATTTTATTAATAAATAAAAATGATTACCTAATGGAAAATTATTAATATTATTAAACAAAAAAATTACTTTTAAAGAACTTATTTTAATTTGGATTCCACAGCGAATAAGGAAATTTCAAAAATGACATCTGTAGCACCAATTGTGACATTTGTAGCAATAATTTGATGTTTATACGGTTGCTACGTAACTCTACTTATATTTAGCTTGAGCTAAATACCTTCAGGTAATTTAGATAGGTAGAGCTAAAAAAATGTGGTGTTTATACCGTTGCTACAAACGTCAAACCATTTAGCTCTAGCTAAATTAGCTGCGGTATAAACGCGGCAAGTGATTTCTGCATTAGAATTGAGAATTCTGTATGGCAATATACATTTCTGTAAACATTTAAATGATATGCAGATTTTCGGGGTATTTCATTTTGTACAAAATTAGCGAACAGATTTTGTTCGGGATGATTACTCTATATAGCACACTCGGGCAAAAGCCGGCCCGCCATAAGTTTTCATCCGGCCCGCAACGACAAAATAAATAATTATATCTAATTTTGAAAATAACTTACTTTCTATAATAAATATGTACATAATATTTATTTTCAAAATAATTATACATTCATATCTATTTTTTTAGAAATAGTAGGCTCTGAAAATGAAGATGTAGTCATAGCAATTTGCAAAAAAAAAGTAAACCGAATTTTTACGTTGTTAATTTACCAGACGATTTTTAGTTAAGTTCTAATTTTTATCAGATGAGTTTGTTGATTTGTGTAAATAAAAAAATATAAAAATATAGTGTAAAGAAAAAGTTTATTATTACTCCAAATTTTGTATTTAGTAGAAGGATTTGGTAAGAAACTTTTGTTATTTTTAAAAAAAATCATAAATTATTTTATACTACATCACAACTGTATTCGTATAACTAACGTAAACATTACAGGGTTTTAAACAGAAATGGAAAAGAAAAGGAAAGTTGATGCTGAATGCAGAATTTTTAAAGAACAGTGGACTTCGCTATATTTTTTTATTAAAATTGGCTGCAAGGCTGTTTGTTTGGTCTGCAAAGAAACTGTGTCAGTTTTTAAAGAGTATAATTTGAGTAGACATTTTGCAACAAAACATGCAGAGAAATATAATAAATTATCAACCAGTGCTAAAATTGCCAAATCTATTGAATTAACCAATCAATTAGAAACCCAACAACAATGTTTTACTCGTCAATCGGAATCAGATATTGCAATAACCAAGACCAGTTATGTAATTGCACATAAAATTGCAAAATATAGTAAACCGTTTCAAGACGGTGAGTTTTTAAAAGACTTTTGGTGGAAACTGCAAGTATTCTGTGTCCAGATAACAAAAAACTTTTTGAAAATATTTCGTTGTCACGCAGAACTGTCGTAAGGCGTATTACGCATATTTCTGAAAGTTTGTTATACCAGTTAAAATCAAAAGCTTCATCTTTTACATATTTTTCATTAGCACTAGATAACAGTTGTGATATCAAAGACACTGAACAGTTAGCGATATTTGTTCGCGGTATTAATAATCAATTTGAAATTATAGAGGAGCTTGCAAGCTTACAACCAATGAAAGGAACTGTGACTGGTGGGGATTTGATTTGCGGAAGTTAACAACTGCCTTAATAAAATAGGTTTAAATTGGGGAAAAGCTGTCAGTGTTACCACAGATGGATGTCCAAGCTTAACTGGAAAAAACGTTGGTTTATTGAGAAGGATAAATGACCAAGTTAAAATTGAAAATCCGAGTTTAGAAATATATTTTTTGCATTGTATTCTCCATCAGGAAGTTCTTTGTAAAGGTGTGCTAAAACTTAATAACGTTATTAGTGTTGTAACTAAAATTGTTAATTTTATTCGTAGTCGTGCTTTGAATCACCGTGAATTCGTATTGCTAATGGAAGATATAGAATCTGAGCACACCGATATTCTTTACCACACACCTGTAAGATGGCTGAGTTTAGCTAAAGTATTACGGAGAGTATGGGTATTAAAAGCTGAAATAATTCTTTATTTAGAAATGAAAAATAATGAAAATTTCCCCGAATTAAAAAATGAGCAATGGTTAAATAATTTCACCTTTGCTGTTGATATAATGGAACATTTGAACGACCTTAATGTAAAACTTCAAGGGAAAAATTTGCTTATACATGAAATGTATAATAATGTAAAATCATTCACGACAAAATTATTACTTTTTTCCCAACATTTACAATCTGAAAATTTCCCAACTATGAAAGAAAGAAGCCAAATTACAACTAATTACGATTTTCAAAAATATAATACCTCAATATCTGATTTACAAGCTGAGTTTTCACGTCGTTTTCAAGATTTTAAAAAAAGATGGAAAATATAATGTCTCTGGTTTCTTGTCCATTTTCATTTTCAGTTGAAGAAGCACCTGCAGAAGTGAAATTGCAGTTGATTGATTTGCAATGTGATTCACTATTAAAAGAAAATTTTAGAACAATGCATTTGGTAGATTTTTATGCCTCATTGGGAAATAAAAAATTTGCAGAATTAAATAATCTAGCAAAAAAAGTTTTTGTAATATTTGGTTCCACATATGTTTGCGAAACGATGTTTTCGAGAATGAGATTTAACAAATCACAGCACAGGTCTGTAATAACAGACAAAAATCTTCAAGCTGTTTTAAGAATTGCTACAAGCGAATTAAGTCCAGACTTTGTCAAACTGGTAAATTCCCATCAGAGATTCCATACATCTCATTAATATAAAAAAATATTTTTCTTTTTACTATTTTTATTTTTTAATTAACGCTCTGAATTTTTGTTAATAAATTTATATTATTTTTTTAATAAACTTTAGTGTTTTTTCATTTCATATATTCTATATGGCCCTCGCAAAATTATTTTAACCTAAACTGGCCCTTTATCAAAAGTATTTGCCCACATATGCTATATAGTATAGTTTCTTTATACTGGAACTGGATATGTTGGCGGCAAAAACAGAAATGATGTCGAAGAAACGCACGTATAAACATCTTTTTGCCGCGGAACTAAAACTCACAGAGACTGACAATCAAAGAAATATCAAAACTCACTGACGAGAGAAATATTTTGTCATCACCACCTGTCTCCACTACATGTTAAGTTGTATGCTGCAGCCAAAAAAATTAAAACAAAACATGGGATGGAATTTTATAGGTCAAAGATGAATGTATTTTTTTGCGACAAACCAAAGAATCAAGGGTTTTTAAAATTATTAGTTTCAATGAAATTAACTTTGTTAACAATCACTTTAAAAGCACTAACTAACTTTTTAAGTATTTCATATAATTTTGCTTTCTTAAATCTCGATTATTTTTTTATTATTTGCAATACAAAACTCCAATTAACATTTATTAAATATTTTATTGATCTTATTTATTTTATTTACATTTTAATTTTAATTTCATACATCCACTTTTTTTTCATTAACCAAAATTTTATTTACACATTTTAATTACATTGTTTTACATTTTTTTTAACAACAAGATTATATAATAGTACTTATTTAAAAAAAAACATTATTTTTTACCGACCGCATACATTAATGTATAAGGTAGGTATAATGAGTAGAATGAGTAAAAATTTGTACCCGAGATTTTGGCAAAAATGCACTACTCCGGTATGGAGAAGGCTGTTAAATTTTTTTTAGCATTATGTCTGTATGTATGTGTGTGTGTGGGTATGTCTTTGGGCACGTGTACAGCTTAAACGACTGAGCGGAATTTTTTGCAATTTCATATTTAAGGTTTTGACGTAAATATCTCGGATTGATAAGCTTTTGGAGCAAATCGGACAACCCAAGGAGTAGTTTACTAGTGTACTTTTTAAGTTTTTTACGAATATTTCGTAACAGAAAAATTTTATGAGAAAAATTATTAAGAAAAGTTGTTACACAAGTAAAGAGCAACAACTTTGCCATAGAACATTTTTTGATCCGACTAACTTTAACTTTTATTTAATTTTTTTTCTAAGTTCACATTTCATAAACCACTCCATATGAATTTATATGTACAATTTTTTTTTGTTTTTTTTTATATCTCTAAAAATGTATATGCATATGGATGTACTTATATATATGCATATTATTCTTTTGTTGATGACATACCTAAAATTAAAACTGTAAAATTTTTGTTAGCAGATTCAATATTAATGTCATGTTTGTTTTGTATTTGTTTACAGTTTTTATTATTTTTTAGTTCTAATATTTTTGAATGAAAAAAAATCATGAACATTGCTAAATTATTATTAGAAGTTACTTTGCTTTGATATAAATTATTATGTAAAAAATCTATAAATTTTGCATTGTACTTTTCGTGTAGTGGCGGTCGGTCCTGTGCTGGAGAAAGCTGATTTTTTTTTCTTATCATACACATTAGATTAATTTGTTTTTTACTCATAAATTTTATATATTTTATTTTCTACTCATTATTATTTACTCATATTAGTAAAGTTATTATTTTACTTTTTTATTATTATAAATTTATAATCTAATAAAATTATATATTATAAATTAAGTTAATTAAGAAAGTTATTTCGTTTATTTAAAAATTGAATTTATTATTATTTATCAAATTTATTAAGCTACTATTTCATATTTATTAGGTTACTCTTTAAGCTATGTTCGCCGACTGACTATGACCTATCCGATTACTACATATCGGACTATTTAAATATTTACCGGAAAATCATTGACCGTTTTACCATGTGCTTTTATGAAAATGTGCTTGGTAAAACGATCATCTGTTTTTCTTTTAATTTATCGATTGGAGATCCATCTGTTTTCGAGTAGAAGAGAGTAAAAACATACTTTGGATATTACTTATATATATACTTATTATTACTGATTAGTAAGTGTGAGATTAGTAAGAAGTAAGAATATGAAAAAAAGATTTTAATTTTATTAATAGAATTTACATTATAATTTTATACTTTTTATTTTCACTTTTTTTTTAAAAACGAATTTTATTTACATATTTTGATTATTTTAAATTTTTGTTTTTATAATATATTATCTATAAAATATTATTTATTACTTATCATACACATTAGATTAATTAGAATTTTTATTCTTATATTTTCTTTACTAACAACATTTTTATTTACATTTTTTATACCCGTAGGATAGAATCGGGTATAATAAAATTACTCCTCCGTTTGTAACACCTCGAAATAAGCGAGCTAGATATAGCTTCAAAGGCATGGATCGGATCAGAAAAAAATTCTAAGACGTTTGAGCCATGTCCGTCCGTCCGTCCGTCCGTCTGTCAGCACGCTAACTCAAAAACTAAGAAAGCTAGAATCTTGAAATTTACACAAAATATTCTGGATGTAATTTGTAGGTTCCCTATTTTTTTTTGTTAAGTTTGGACCAAAACTTAGGGTAGCTCTCGAACACCTAACTTTTAGATCCCCACATTTTTTTTGAAATAGAGCTATGAAATTTTAACTGCTGATAGATCTCACAAAAATATTAATTTTATTTTTAATAACTTTTTTTTCTATATTTAAATTGTTATAGAAAAATTTGTATAAGGTATATCTTCATTTTGAAAACGCCAAACGATTACTACTTTTATTAGCTTTAAAAGTATATATACAATAAATATATATTTGTGGCATACGGTATCTTAATTTACCGTTATGCAAAAATCAAATTTCCGTTATGCAAAATTCTTTAACCCTCCTATCTTCTAAACGGTTTAAGTTGGAAACTTGAAATTTTTTAACATTAAAAAACTTGAAATTGACAGAAGTTAGATCTTTGAAAATAAGTATGAGTCATTTCAGACATTTTTTTGTATCAGCCCCGTTTAGAAGCTGTAAGGGGTCAAAAACTGAAAATTTCCTATTTTTAAACACCTGTAACTTTAACACCTGTTAAAAGTTTTTTGAAGTAATTCACAAAAATTAAAGCTTCAACATTATACTCTTATTTCTGTTAACAACTTTTTTTAATAATTTAGGGTTACTTTATAATTGACGAAAGTGTTACTTGATTTTTTCAAATTTTCTAACTTCTTCAACAAATTTTTTGCATTTGTTTTACTCGATAATTTGAAATTGTTGAGGATATAATGCGTAGTACAAAAAAATGTAAATAAATAAACAACATAACGGTTGCTTGAAGAATTTTTATTTATATGATATTGATATGTATACATACTTATATAATATCATGTTTATTTACATATCGTATATGTCACTAGTGAGTGAATGATAAGAGTATATATGTACATTATATAGCGCCGTATTTACATACATATATGTATTTTATTGTACTTATGAGAAATTATTCTGTCAATGGAATATTTAAATATAATATAATATAATATTTAAAATTATATTTATTATTTTGTACTAAGTAAATTTAATATACATTTACCGCTTAGTATTAAATGGTACTATAGAATATTTGAAAAAGTTTTGGATTGATAATCGTTATGTGGAAGGTTAGAATCTGCTTTTAAAGAATGTACATATAAACATATAGTTTGAATATATGTACAACCCATTGTTCTAGAAATTATAAAATTCACCCAAATTATTTTAAAATACTAAAATATTAAAAAAATAATATTGTAAGCAGAGTGACAGGCTGTGAACATACTAACGGTTCGTACAGGTATCTAAGAGTTGACAAAGGCAACTGTATTCTTCCTCGTTTAATTTTATAATTACATTTACTTTTTATTAATTCACATTTCTTTCCTATAACAATAATAATAAACAGTTCAGGAAATATTTATTTAAAAAGTAAAACAACACATATTTTTTTCTTGTTGACTCTACGCAATGGCTTTGATTTTATTTATCGAACCATTTTGATACCACGTTTATTCTTACTCTTCTGAGTACAGAAAATGCATTTTTAATTTCCTATGCTGACAAATCAGCTAATCAAATTTAGTGTACTTGCTTATACATTTTTTTTGTGGGTAATAAAAAACAGCTGATAAATTATTTTTTTATTCAAAGATATTGTCTCCATGTTTGACGTTTAGTAATTTATTTTTATTTATTTTTTTCACAATGAGTTCCAATAACATCAAGAACATTAATGATGATATTAGGGTGGAGCATTACTTAAATTTTGATAATAACTCAACAATACATATTTATAAAAATAATTTAAATGTTAAGTGTATACTATATTTTAATATTCAAAGTTCACGTCATAAATTGTCTGAAGTTGAAGCTATAATTGAGCATATTGACTACGATGTGCATGTTACAGTTCTAACAGAAATTTTGTTACACATTTCTGAAAATAATTTTTTTAACATTCCTGGATGGATGGTGGGGTCACTATTTATGTTAAAGACGAAATTAACAGTAATATAGTTTTAGTGAGGAATTTTACAATAGCAGTATAATAGGTGTAAAACTATTAAAAGAAAATGTTAATATCATAGGAATATATAGGTCACATGAGACACGTATTTCGAATTTTATAACTAAGGTCGATGTAATAACTTACAAATATAAAAGATCGGTCATAAAAGGTGATTTTAATATTAATCTGTTAAATAGAGATAATTTAGAAATAAAATTATGTTATTATGTTGCTTATCAACGGTTTTATAGTTTACAATAATATTTCAGAAAAATATGTTACTAGAATCGGATCGCAGAGTAAAACTGTTATATACCACCTTTTAACTGATATAATTGAAAAAATATATCATTTCCATGTCGTAGATACTTGTCTTTCCAATCACCAAATGTTTTTTGTTAGTGTAAGTCATAAAGCCACTAAAACTAAAATATTACAACACAAAACATTTCCAAACTATAATAAAATAGCGAATGATAGTAGCTGGTCAAACCTTGACTCCTATACAAACATTGATGATTGTACAAACGATCTTAGCTCGGTAATTAAAAACAACACACAAAATATATTAATTAAAAATGCAAAAAAGAAAACTAAATGGTTCACGGTTGAAATACTCAATAACATCAAAATTAGCAATTCTTTTTTCAAATACAAAAAAAAATACTCAAATAAATTCGATAGCTTCGTTATACGTTCAATATAGAGATAGAGTGAAAAAGCTAATAAACGAGACAAAACAAAACTACTGCTCGCATAAAATTTCAGAAAAATTAGATAACAAAAAAATTTGGAAATTATATAAAGAATTAATTTTCAATACAGATCAAAACGGTGAAAATAGAAATCAATGAAAAGCTCTTCATCACAACAATAAAACTTTGGAGAATCCAATTGATATCTCTGAGCACATGATTATTTTATTAATGTCACTAAAGAAATATAAATTTCAAATAGTGTTGTTGATTAAAATTTTACGAATCAACTCGTGCGATCAAT